>LUCH01004738.1:0-14427 GCA_013368495.1 Paragonimus heterotremus | reverse complement strand
AGAAGCACTAGACTCGAGTTTCGCTCTGATTAGAGATCGTCATTGGAGCATATCATCGCCACTGCCGGGACTAGAACCACGGACACGCTGTTCATGAGGCAACCGTGATAATTACTCACAAGCGAAAGTGGTTGAGCTTTCACATATGATTATTTGGTCGTGCCTAACGTGAGGTGAATGGCGTAGTGGTTAACACGGTTGCCTCATGAACAGCGTGTCCGTGGTTCTAGTCCCGGCGGTGGCGAGGTTATGCACTACTGAGGAGCCCTAATGAGAGCGAAACTCGAGTCTAGTGCTTCTTTTCGAAAGGGGCCGACTGCAAAGTCTATGGGAATGCGACAGCTGCGATCAATTGTGAATGATGTTCAATTTGTAATATAGGATTGCATCAATTTGTGAGGCGGTTTAAAATGATAAGAACACAAAGACGAAAAGGGAACGAGCAACTCTAACTTTGGTTAACATTATACTATTCCAAGGAGAACGTGCTACAGTCTTGTTGATGTCAATTTTCAGAAATTCGGAACTTCTCGTCGTTACAAGTGTTTATACATTTGAAAACCGACACGCAATCTTTTCAATCGAAATATGCTAAGCCGTGGTGTTCAGCTGGGAGAATATGCGTACACTCGGAGATCTCCAATCTGATAAAACCGAGTCAATCGGGATGCCTATCTTTATCGAGGTTAGTGATTAATACTGAACTCGAAAGCTAACCGTTCATTTCATTGACCATAAGTGAAAAGCAATTACACAGGAACTACTTAACTCGAGGAAATTCTATCAATCGATTGTAAAATATGATGTGTATTTCGTCATATTGGTTCTTCACCTTCAGAGTAAGTTTTGACTTTTTACTAAGTCTCTAGCACATCCTCCATCGAATAAATGACGGTCAGGTCAGAACCATCCACAACTGAAACTCATCTCAAGCCATCGATTGCACAGAGTGGTAAAGGTACAGTGAATCAACAATCTAGGATGGCTCTGCTGAAAGTATTATTTTCGCAGACTGAAAGATACCATCGTGTTGACACTTAGAAATCTCATTGAACACCTCGTATTTTACAATACGTACGTATGATGCGCATGATGTGATAACCAAGTGGATAAAAATTATATGAATTTATGACCAACGAATAAATAGGTGGATGATGTAGTTCAGAACGCGGGATTATCGATCGGACTATGGTTTGCCTTTAATTCACCTGATAGATCAAGATGATAATGAAGTCGTTGTGACCTTTCGCTATGAGAATAACTTGTGAATCACCGTCACACCTCCCTAAAAGGAGAGGTCACTTATTGGATGTGAGATATTAACTGATAGACATTAACTTTGATATTAATCTCTCAGTTATAACGACCAATCAAATCTTACTAACTATTTTTCAAACCTGTATCGAAATAACCCGGAACAGCCTTCTGACAAACGCACAACTGAGGATTGGCAGACCGTGTACTCATGCTTTACTGCCATGAATATAAATCATTATCCAGAGGAACAAAACCATCCGAGGTGATTTGATCGAGTTAGTTTCCAAACAATTTTCCACTTACTACCTGATGCCAAGCACCTTATAATAATATACCGTTACGATCGCCTACACAGCGGTTGCAAATCGATAGCAGATGCTGACAGTTCGAAAGGTGACCAAAGCAGAAACTAGTAACATCCGAGCGTCAATCATGGAATTTCACCAGGTTATTCAACCAACCAAACTCACAATCCGGAACGGCAGTTGCGTAACTAACGTCAGTTATGCCGTCAGAAGTCCTTCTATTGACCATTTTTCTGTTGTAATTAATCTGATTCCAAGTGCAAAAGTTGTCCTGCTATTCTGTTGTTTTCATGAGTTGTGCACATCCATACCTAGTCGGAGAGTTGATCGCCAAGCGTCCATCCTGAAAGTATGCGTTTGCATACTCTCTCAATAATCGTAAAGAGGGTACCGCCAAATCGCATTATCTAACCCTTAGCTTTCACATGCTAGTACTTACTGCCCGGGCTTCTTCAGTGACAACGTAAAACAATACAGTGGAACTGTCGAAACCGAATCGAAACGATTGCCTTCGTTGATGAACAATAACCATCAGATGTGTAATAATAGCTCGGCTAACTTTAATTTCGCACTTCATAAATTTTACAGTTTGAAATACCGTAGAAGTCTTGTGAAACAATTTTCACGCGAATGCAACTTTTTTAGTTAAATTCTTATCTTTAGCTGCTACAATTAATCACCAAATTGAGCAATTGGACAAAACAAAGGCGATTAGGTGAAACACAAAGACGACTTTGTTATGGCTATGTTCACAAGCAAGATGGGTTTTCTAAAGTCAGTGTTTATTTCGGTGTGTTGAGTGGAAATTATAGTCTGGGTTTTTAATCACGGTAATCCCAAGGTGTGGACTGACTGCTTTTGAACATACAAATCTGGGTGGTGTAATCGGATTGCGACCGCCAGGCCATAGACAAGATAAGCCACTTGGTTCTTTGTAAAGCGGTGACTGACGCAAGGTAGACGACGCGAAATGCCCAGTCCTTATCTCTTTGTCGCTCATAGTCAAGGTGAATGGATAAGCCAGTGTTCTTTGTTGATCCGGAGTGAATCCACTTCAGGCGGTGTTCCTGGATTCTCTTTGACAAACGCTTGGTGGTCGCTTTGGAGTTTTACTTAATCGCCTTGCCCTTGTACTATTCTAGATCAATAACTTCCCTTACTGTTAATTAGTTTGATATATAACTATTAGCCTAAGACGAGGATTTACTTAAAACAATTCTGCTCACTAAAAGCTGTTATATTACAATACACCTGTTTTCTTGAAAATGTCTTAAACATGATCACCCAGTTGTCCATGGATAGTCACCTATCGCTGCTTCTCATGTTTGTCCGCCACTTTGACGGCTGCTATATTGGGGACTTAGTGTTTATGGGCTGAGAATAGAACGGGACTAGGAGACACGGTTGATTTAGGCTTAAATACACATTACGCAACACATAAGCTGAACGACATAGCGGTGGAGGAGTCCGTGGACAATTTCAGCAAGAATGCTCGTCCACAAACTGCAGTCCATCCGTTCACATTACACATAGTGAGACATGAAAACTTTGGTTCAAATCTGAAAATTATTACACCTCTCAATGGAAGTACCCAGAAACGGATTGCAGAAGGGAACCTGTGACTTAAAGTGAGCATTTGCTTTAACAATTTGCAGTCTTTAACCAGTCTACAACTTACTGCAGACAATCAAGTGGGAGATTGGTCTTTATATGAAAGCTTCTGTACTTCCCTCAAAAGATATTGACAAACAGTTTCCTATTGACTCCTAGATATCAATCCACGTCTGAGAAACCAACCACCCTTGCCAGTGACTTACCGGATTTGATATAAACATAAACGACAGATGGGGACCTCGTTCACCAGTCCCTCAGTAACTGGTCTATTTTTATAGACCAACTGTTTGTACGTATACGATAAGATTAAATAAGAACATCTTGACGATTTTTGTTCTTTTCTGATGGTGGAAAATTCTTGTGGACGTAAATGCAGTTCATTATCTACGTTTACTGCAAGAATGTGATCGACCAGATCACATGACATCAGTCACGAAAACAGGTGGTACAATTTGACTGCATACTCTCTGGTGTGTCTTCAAATTCCTGAACCAGACTTAAGTTGTATGAAATTGTCAAAGTTTTGCCTGACTACAACAAGCAATCTCTTCAGAATAATCCATGCATGCTTTTGTTTCCGGCCATCATTTTCCCAATTCAACATGTTCATTGGGAAGCGCAGTTTTGTACAGTTGTACTCACTTTCAGAATAACGGAATGATGGAGAGAAACAAACTGGAATCACTCGTTTCTCCTATGGTCCATTATAAAACAGTCTGAAAAATACCTCTATAACACGTGGTTATGTTCTTTTTGAACAGATTGTTTGAACTAACGAATTTTTAAAAAATTGAGAAAATGCAGTTGTTCAGTAGCCTCCAGTTAATTTGTAACGTATTGTTGAGATAATTTTACGCAAAATAAGAGTTATGTACGCAAATGTTCACTGTCTCTAGTAAACAGCTCGATATGCCAGCATTATGGTTTATTTATTCAACGAAACGATTTGTTATGCTCATTAGCATGCGAATACAGCAGTGTTGAATCATGTACGGTATTATAGAATTTGTCAGATAAATTAGTGTTAGTTCCAAAGCTGAAACAAGACAGCAGTTCGTCACGAATTCAGGCTGAACGCAGTGACATAGCAGTTCATCTGACGGAGCGCTTGGATAGTACAAGTACGTTGACATGAATTTAACAGGAGAGCAGGTGTTTGTCGCTTATATATATTTTAAGTTATATTTCACGCCGCAAGACGTTTTGGTGATTTTTTGGTGACTACTAGGCTTGATACAAAAACGTCCACCACAGGTTTCAAGTTGCAATCAGAACACAGTTCTCAAACATACGAACAAGATCGTTCTGTCTTGTCGCAAGTACAGAGGAGCTTTTCGTTATTCAAATCGGCACAAATTGTTACTTCAGCTCTGTCTGCAATTTGTGCTTTCCGTCCACCGATGATGACCCCCTAAATATGAATGAGACGTGGTTTCAACAAGCCCAGCGTTTCAAATGAACAAACGGAATAGCAAATGCTCTGGCAACATTTGTCATCATCCGAACCCATAGACCATCGGTCCTCAAAGAATAACACTTGCATGCTCAACCCTCTTTTGCGTCTTTGAAGACTGGAGTTTGCACGCGGACGGTAGTTTTCACTTAATCATGTTCAACTACCTGTGTTGTCACAACATTTTGTGCGTGTGCAGACAATAGCATAAAACGATTGCTTGTACTATCACCCTGTTTTGAGAATGAATAAGTCAAACGCTTTGATATGCACATTCAGCGCCTATGCTCTAGTATGATATAAATCTCATTGAACCAAACCCAAACAAGTATCCTGTGTTATACTCCTGTGTTATATTCTGTCATATCCGTGGCTTTCTTTTGCAACCCCTAGATAAATGACACACCTACCCGAAGTTATTGAATGTTCTCTAGAAAGTGAAACCTTTACTCGTTTTGGACTATTGAAGCCCAAATTTGCGCCGAATTCCAGAAAAAAATCAATCAACATACTGTCATGTAAAAAAATGGTTTAGACTTTTTGATTCATGTTAGAATGCAGTTTGCGAACGCATGCTGCAATGTTTACAATACTGTTATCTGCAAACAAGGCATATTAAATTGACAAAAACAACTTATCCTCGAAAACATTTAGCCATCCTGTAAACACTAAGGAGAACAAAGAAACATTTTTTTTCTCAAATGTCTCGAGAAGTAAAAAAATTCCATTCAACCAAAAGAGAGCAAGGAAAATAGTGAAACTTGTGGACACTACTGCTATTAACACAGTTCAAGAATGTTTTGAATATTTGCGATGGTTTGTATCATAGTGTTAAAATAAATCAGATGGAATTTCGAAATTATACAGTTTTAGTAGGCAGGCTATCTTGAACATATATGCCAGTCATTTAGATGAATGTAACAAATCAAGGAAATAACGGATAAAACGCATGGAAAGGTGAGAGTCTGTGCTACGATTTGGAAAGCATCGACTGTTGCTTCACCTGTTACGTTGCTACAAGCGATAAACAAGCGGTCGATATCAAATTGAGGCTGTCAACAGTTCTGAAAATCATGGATAACCACTTCTGATGGCAGAGGTGATTCAGATGTAATTAACTGCACATTCGCTCACAAAACGTTAGATGTTGGCCTCTGTTCTGATGGGGAAAATCTTCTGATTGGTTCGCAGTCAAAACCTTCGTAAACAAAATCAGATTAATTCATCCAGTTACAGAAAACATCAAAGTCCTACACCACAAAGCCGTGAAGGAGAGTGTAGTTATGCTTCAGAACAATATATAAAGTTAAACTTCATAGCTGGTAAAATCCTTCACTCCCTCTGTTTAGCTCAGTACTTATGTCTGTTGTCGTCCACCAGCACTCTAAATCAATTAAAGAACAAGCCGAATCTCTTGTATCTAACATCAAAACACCTGAGTCTTAATATAATAGAGAATGTTACAAATAGTTAAACCGACATTTAGCCCAACTGGGGATTGATCGATAAATTTGGTTTCTTTTTGAGTAACGGTTAATCAACCGATGGAATGGAAACCATACTTGATGGCATAACTGGTTAGAAATAGTGGAGATGGTTTGAATTAACAGTGAAATAATTCAAATGTCATCAGCTGTTGCCAATTTTCAAGACAATTTTGCGAAATAAATACTGTTAAACGAATTTCTACTCAGCTCTACACTAATCACTTTGTACACAGTAAGTACTAATAATCTAGACATACATTTCTGTAACATCACTACTAACTTCGCCACAAAATATCGCCTTGATTAGTCACATCAATTAGTGGGGTAGGGAACTCATTAAGATGTGAGCGTTGCATTTGAAGACCTATAATAAACCCGTTGATATAAACTACTGAATGGGTTCTCATAATAAGTGCACATTCATTCGAATATTCGGGTTTTTACTCTTTGTGATTCTGACAGTGTCATCGTCTGTCGTTTTAGACAGCTCGTATACAGCGCTGGCCTGACCCTGTACAAACTTATACACAAGGAATAAGTTGTACTTATCAGTACTGAGTCAAGTCACTAGAAATAATAACGTTAACACTGAGATTTAAAGGATTTGGTCTCCACCAGACGACATAAAATACTGCTTTCCTTTAGGTCTGAACGATGTCATAAACTCTCTAAAATGAAGGCAAACATTGCCAGTGCCGTGAAAGTAGTTCTCTATTTGGGCCACATTCCGTTTTGTCTGCTAAGCCTCAGACATGGTTTAGGTTTGTCAACTGGATGCGTCCAACGGATATTACTCAATACCCTTGAGGTAACCGAATAAGCTGATATGGAACCCCACCCAGCAAATTCTTTCTCAATCCCAATAACAAGCATTGTGCCAGTTACCTTTGATTGTCAATAAGCAACAAAACCCATGAACAGAAATTTCCATGGGTATCTAGTTTAAAAAGTGGAAGACCAATTGAGGAAATTCGAAAAAAGTTTGCAAAAATGAGTTATTCTACATATTCATTCATAAAATGTAGGTGAGTGTCGTTTTTGACAGATCACAATATAAAATCAGTTTTTTCCACGTCACTGTTATCCTGATATGTGCGCTAATGGCACGTTGAAATGTCCTTTCTATTCGGTGTTTCAAGGTATTACGATAATGCTACAGATGACAGTGGAAACAGGATCCAAGAGGTGCCTTCTCTGAAATGGTAGTTATCCAAATTCATGTTGCTCAGACAGATGTCTTCTAATACACTGCAGTGCAATATATTCATAATTTCAGGACTTGTCAATCAAAGTGTACCGCAAACTGATCCCATACATGTCCTGTCTTAGGTTTTAATGCACAAGTTGACCATGCGTTATTCAGCGCGGTTTCATTGTTTTATATTCACTGAAGTAGTGAATCAAGTCGTAATAAATAATATCAATTCATTATATTGATTTCCAATATCACTTGTTTACCAACATCTGGACACAACTGATGCATAGTCAGCACTCCGGGTGTGAATTACAGTCTTACCTCATTATTACACAACGTCCCATTGTGATCATCATTACAGTGTTACTGTGCAACCAATCCCACTTTTTAGCACACCATTCTACTTCTGTCCATCAACCTGATGGATGTTTCTGAAACAATTATTTGGATCTCCTTATCACACACGATAGGTGTTCAATGACCAACTGACAGAACGAATAAAAGCTTCTACTGAAAGCAGCAATGCTACCGGTTAGAAACTCAATCCACTTATCTTAAATTGATGTGTCCAATAAAGAATGTGACTAGTCAAAATGAAGCAACCGGTTGAGAGTAAACACTGAAACCGAGAACGGGAAATTTTTACATTTTTTAAAAATGAGGAAAACTACGGTGAAAATGCAGCTGAAGTTTCCCAAACGGCAACTCAGTAAGCCACTCGTTAACTGATTCTCAAGGTAACTTGCAAATTCGCTTCAAACCCGTTAAGCGGTACATAAACCCTCTTGTTCCAGTTGGAGATGTGTTCAAACTTTCCGAAATAGGAGGTAAGGACAACCCAATTCAGTTTATCTGTCAACATCATCTTCGGCAGTGTGATAAGTAGTGTATTTTTATACTCCAAATACAAACCGGGAAACAGAATCTGCGTGAAGATCTGATCATGATTGTTCGGTAATGACACCGAGCCAAAATACAGTACGTCCCCGGAGCTATTCGTACTTCAAAAACGACTGACATTTAAATTTGGTCCAGTTACCTGCTACCTCATGCCATTGTACATGTTCCAAAAGGACAGCAGTCTCAAGAGAATCCGATAGTGACCTTAGAGAGCCACACAGCCCATCTATACATAATGTTTGCTGGTATTTTCAACTTTCTTCAAACTCACAAACGTCAAACGTTGTTTCACTCAATTCAGAACGCACATATCTGTCCAGGTTTTACGAGGAACATGTTTCTTGCAACTACATGTGTACAGTACTTCATAACAGACTCCGCCAGTCATGAGAGTCACTTAATTATAGTGCACTGATCAACGGATTTTCCTAAATTCACCTCGTCGATCATAAATGCAAAAAATCGAGATACTACTTCGTGCACATCCAAACCGTAGATCATTGCTGTAGCTATAAAACCTAGCCTCAAACTATCTATATAGTACGTTAGAAAGCGTACTTCATTAGTTCAAAATTGACAAGTTATAGTATACAATATTTCGTTTCTGAGCAAAGCCATACCGGCTTTATGACGGTACACGCTAACTCAGGGTGGATTACAAGAAGCCACCGAAAAGAGCCCGGTCCGCCTTCCAACTTTATTATAATATTCATGTTAGAGAATACATACATGTAAAATCAGTATTTCTCAAAGATACAACACAATGAGCAGCCCATGAGGGTATCTAATGAGTACACGTTCAGTGGATGATCGCGCAGCTTGTTACCTTCGCGCGATATGGCGCCTCAGGTAATCTGCGAAGTTCTTTCGATTATGGATCAATGGATTGTATGCCAACTGAATAGAATGAACAGTGAAACTACATTTTCTGAGTTATCAATACTAAATGTTACTCCGAACAACCGTATTTTTGTTCCTATTGTCGCAGGCGACGTTGCTCCCACTGTCAGATACTGAGAAACGTAACACAATGAACAGCTTAAGATCCCAAAGCCGAGGTGCAGCATTTACTGACTGAAAATCAAGTTCAAACTGGTAAGCTGACGTGTCTGTTTCTATATGTATGTAGTTCACCATGAAACGGCGCACAACGGATTTGGCCTTTGCAGTTTAGGATTTATTGTTCCTTTAATGTACCTCATTTGACAGAAACAACGACTTTCCATTAATATTGCTCATAAAACCACAAAGCTGTGGTTGTGCGACTAAGGGAAACGACTACATCACGTTCCATATCAAACTTCGACTTATATATTCACACTACGCAAACGGTTTTTCAAGACAGTTATGATTAAACGATTGTGTAGTACAACGAAAGCATCGTTTGTCCCCTAATTTACAATCTAAGACTATCTTAAACGATTTCTTATCAATTTGCTCTTCATTTGTCAGCTGACGGGAATCATAAATCCTAAGCTGCTGATTTCATTGTATATTAGGACTATCTGTTTCCATTTTCGCGATGAAATTTAATGCAAAATTGGTAGTGTTCCATCAAACTCACCAACTGATTTCCTTTGGCGTAGTTTTACGAATAGAAATATAAGAATGTTCATGGATTTTAAAACCTATCCCACTTTGATGAGCATCTAGCTCTAATCATTGTCGTATCTGGTTGGTTATACCCAGGCTATTATCATTTTGATCATACACGAGCATGTGATCTGGAACTTACTTGTTTTGCATAGTCGAAACATCTTGGTTAGGAAGGGGAACAAAATTCAGGAAAATGTTTCCGCTAAGCATGTGTGTCGAGTCTACAGTAAGTCTTTTCAATTCCGGAAAGTTTTGTTTTTCTTTTTAGCATCAACCTGAGTCCCTGTACTTTCCTCTTGTTAATTCCAGATAGATTGTTTGCTTTTTATGTTACTACATGCGTTCGATATCCATCGCAGTCAGCTTCCGCACAAGTGACTCTCTCATAGTGATTTCCGTATTTTCGTTCTCCCACTTGTACCTAATCACCATCGTTTTGTGGCAATTGAAATTGCTAATAAAAAAATGTTATTTGCAAGCGATCCGCTTGCTCCTTTCTTGGGACTTATACGGATGATGGTTGATTGAATGAGTGTGAAATGGCTTTCACTAACTTGTGTCTGCTAACTTCTGTGTTCATGCGTTACCTTGTTTTCCAAAGAGTCTTGTGGTACAGTTAATATGTTGCTTGCCATTTTAAAAAGAGTCATCAGTAGTGTAATTTGAATCTTTCCAAGAGGTGGGTGATAGTATAATGATTACGATTGCTTGATGCTTTCTTTTCCTTTGTGGTCTAAAGCTTTTCTACAAACTCTAGCGATTATCAAAAGGTACCGCATAATGAAATGTTTTGATTGTAGTGGTTTATATCAGCCAATCAAAATAAACATTTGTGATATCGCTTTGCATTACAAAACCTGAGTTAATGGCGGGTTATTGACTGTCGGCGTTGAATATACAGTCGTTGATACTATTCCCAGGTAATTGGTCTAAACATCACACCGTGCAATTTCAATGAAGTTGTCGAAACTGAAAACACTGCACACAACAGTAAACCTTCAGATGGTACGTTACAAATGTAAATGACTCGATTGGAATCTCAGTCACGAACCAAAAGAATATATATGCTCCAGTTTATAATCAATGGCCGGGCTAACATCACTGTTACAGTCAGTTGTTTCTGTGTAGTCAAATTTGGACTGCTACTGTTTAGGAATACCGTGGCAAACTTTTGTTTCTCTTCAATTTAAAGACACAACAAGGAGAAAAGTGTTAAGTCCATCACATTTTGCAACACAAAGTGCGACCTAACGACTGATGGCGCTGAGACTTTCCGGAAGATTTTTGATTTCAACTTGTTTTATTGCGACAGTCTATCTCTGATAACAAACAACTCTATATATTTACGCTTGTAGAAGTAAATTAACAATGATTTGGTGAATCTATGTATCAAGGGCCTTTGCATTTATGTGGGGGTACAGACCATTCTGTATTCGACTACTGGTTTGGCAGCTGACACCATGAGTACGACAGACGACTTCAAGCCCGTTTTGGTTAACGACGCGTATTGTCTACTTCGAAGGGCAGCTATGGAATTACTACTTTCCAGAAAACTGTAGATTGCGGCCAATTTTGTGTACTATTCGAGTTGAGCTTTCTTCTGGATCTCTCCGGACAACAGTTTCCATGTAATTCCTACCATAGCCAACGTCATTAGTCATCCAAGGTTATGCTAGTTTAACAACATTGTGCGAAGTCACAATGTACACACTATCTTCAAATAGCAACCATACAATTGTGAACACCTCTCCCTTCCAGTTTGCTGAGTTATAGGGTTTATGATTTATCACACATAGTAAGTCATCAATCCGTATCAAGTCCATCATGCTAGTGTGGTCTACGCATCACGTGACTACTGTTAAATATTCCTTGTGAATGATAAACAAGTTTTTGCTGACCTGGAGAAGTTTAACGGTAATGACATATTCCGTAGCTTGAGTGAATCTCTGATGGACGAAAGTGATTTTACATTTGCAATAAGCTGTGGATGGATGTCTGCAACATTTGTTTCGGTAAGTAAGATGCGATCTGCTCCAAGTAATTAATGTACTGTCACCGTGGTAATGGCATACCTACAACTTTGTAATATATGAGTCAGTGCTGACCAATCGCATTTTAAAAACTTCACATATAACAGTTGTCAGATGAGCAAATGCTACAATATATGTGCTGACACGACGAAAATAGCTTAGTCTACCTATTTATTAGAGATGTTACCAGTAAAATAGTGTCTAAATATCGCCAGTGCTGCACTGTGTAGCATTTTGCTGTACACAAAAGCAATTACAACATTCCTTCAGTATACCACCAAAGTGGTCGGAAAAATATGTACTCACAATTCAGAAAATGTCATGCATTCCTCTCAAAACAAACAAACCGAACGTTTACCGAAAGTGAAATTAAAGTAGGTTACCCCTTCAATTCGCACACTATGAGCTTATGTTACGAAATAAAGGACATGTAAGGCCGGTGAACAGTACACGTCACTGTTTATTATGTGAAACAGCTGAAGTGTAATAGCGATGAGCCCAAGACACAGAAGAACACGGTGAATTTTAACTGGCTTGGCTGTTTCTAAAAATGCTGAGATTTATGATTAGTAACCAGTCCAATCACATCCCTGTACTAAGCAAATCCACCATCGCGAAATACCTACATTACCGGCCAGGCTGCAGTCCATATGATGAGTAGTTAGGTGAAAATGTCTCGTAGGTCTCAAACACTGAAGAGAATACGTGTTAAATAAAATCATCGCAAAAGTGAAGTCGTCTGTTGAAGTTGAGGTAACAGTAATGTGACCTGCACTTCTACTATGATGTTACATAACCACTTATAGTTAACTACTTATAATTACTGGCGAGTAATAGAGACAGAGTTCCAATTTCGGCCGTGGCCGGGACAGGCATTGCTAGTGAACCCCAACGAGAGCAAAACTCAAGCATAATGCTTCTTGTCAAAAGGGGTTGAATGGAGAGTATGTGGTATAAATATACGTACAGTAGCCGTTCACATTGAGAAATATTTGTCCACTTAATTAACAACCAGATTGCACGGTGCTCAGTTGAGTATTGTAGAATGAAATTAGTTTACGGAAGCTTTGAGAAAGCAGAAACAACATGATAGTCAGTATAGAGTATACAAAATAAATGTTAGCATTATAGTATGACACCAAATCAATGTAGTATTTTAAGAAGTTGGGTGGGAAAAACCTCAGAATTATCGAGAAAATCGTGAATTATAGATAGACCACATACACCGTTCTATGTTTTCTACTTTAATTCAGCTAACTTGTGCGATATGGTTTAAAAAGTTGAGCTGATTTTTCTTGACCACATTACATACGGATTTCTGTATTCACTAATCAGTAAATAGTATACATCGCAAAATGTTAACCCTTCGCCACTCAATTCAGTCAAGCTGGAAAATATATTGGAAACCTGCAAGGCCGGATTGTGAGTTAAAGTAAGGAGTGACATTCCTTCTGTGACAAACAGGCTGCCACAGTCAACTACCTACGATCATACCTGAATCGATGACAGATGTAAATCAACAAATCGAGTTGTCTCTATGTGATAGTAAACCAGCCGTGTCGATGAGAATGGTAAAGCTGCCTGTAATCATCCTCACACTAAATGAAATAGAATATCGGTTCATTCATCTGGTTGTTCATAACTTTTGCTTTATTTGCTCATGCAAACCGCTAAGACATTTGTTCAGCCAGTCTTCCCAGTGCGTAGCAGCGTTTCTGTCGACGTGGAATGCTAGATTACACAACAAACCGAAGGTTTTCATAGATTATCCCTGAGAACGAGATTAACAGCCACAATTCACTAAAACGATATATCCAATTCAAAACCAACACGAATAATATTGACTTTATGTTTACCGTATATAAAGCGGTGTTGATCGATCGTTTGTTGTTATGACTGCCGACTAGGTTTTGTGGTGTATGTTTGTAAGTAAAGTCCTCTTAACCATTTTAACTGGTTTTTCTAAGGCTTTATGAATGTTCGTGTATTGTCACTGTAAAATAGTGTTTGCACCGAGTTGGTATGTAATAGAAGCGAAAATTAGAACATTTAATGGTGATCAGTTCAACTGTCACTGTGGTACACTGGGGGTTGTAGTAAGAGGTCCAGACGCATATTAACAGTGATCTCTAGAAAATCCTTCCTGTTGATCAAGTCCATGTTATGAGGAACAATAATTTCATGGAACAGAAATTCGAAGTTTTATTTATAGGCCAAATGAAAACTAATGGCAAGTTTCAAAATATCGCTTATGTAACGAATCAAGACACGAACGTCAGCCACATCACTAGATAGTTCCAATTTTTCTACTCATCCACTTAAGTTGAGGCCAGTGGAATACTCACCACAAAGCTACATATCTGCTTCACCGGTCGAAATGGACATTATCTATATCCAGAAATGTCATTTCTATTCGATATTCAGTGGAGATACACAGGGGTACACTTAAAGAGGAAATAAGATAACGTGATACTTTGAATCTCTGTCGAAGAGGAACGTTTGTGAACAACGAGTCGACGTCGACGGAATATCATCATGCAAACTCAACGATATTAGCTGTATAGTGTGGAACAGTTGCAGCTATCCTCTT
>LUCH01004737.1:21719-35850 GCA_013368495.1 Paragonimus heterotremus | reverse complement strand
TTGCATTAGTTCAGATACTGCACCTCTTTTCCCCATTTCAGCCTGTTGCTGAGGACCTCGGGATTGTACGCATCGAGATACGGAAACCTCAAAAGCTTCAGCTTCCTACTACCATTGAGCTGACTGGAGCCTTTTCGGGCCCAGCGCGGGGCTCGTGCGAGTCAGTGAGGTTTTCATGAAGCTACCTCCTTAAAGTACTAGCTTCACGACGAACTACTTGGTTCGTAAGCCCAAACTTTACCCAGCCTTGTGTTAACGCGATTCGGAAGTCGTAGTAAGAAGACAGCGAGTCTGCAGACAGACTTTGTTTATTGAGTTACTCGCCGTTCACGAGCGGACTTCAGCGCAACAATTAGAGGCGCTAGTGTAGTGGAACCGGGAAATGAATCGACAAGGTTACAAAATAATCTACAATAACTGTCTACGATAAATTCCACCACACGACGTTCACTGTAAGTTAGAATAACGCTCCTCCTGAATAAGGGAGTAATTCTAGCAGATCCAATGTGTTAAAAACATAACAACATAACAGGTATGAAGAACAGTATGTAACATGAGAACACAAAGGTAAGAGACCACATTAGGGAGTTGGACGTGAGTGAACCTCAAGAACAACCGCACGTCAGTCGCCAGAGAGGGCGAATGTCAATGAAACTCCAGTCGGCCTTCAGAATTCAAAAACCATCAGACTGGTTTGGGGACGTTCCCAGCGGCGATAGCTAAAGCATTGTTATCCTAGCGACTGTAGCCTACAGTAGTAAAGATGTTGCGGATTCATTATACAAGCACAAGTAAGACTGTGACACCTACGCCAACCCACTTAATTGGATGTTAGTGGTTTGTAATAAATTTGCATTCACAAGGCAATGTGAACAGACATGGTGATACTGATAAGACAGCTCTCACGTCGCAGAGAGTGCGATTTTGGGGACGTCGGTGATCTCACTACAAGGGGCATTAAAAAACTGTGTGCTGAGCACGTTGATATCGTTTACAAAAATGGTATGTGCTGCTTCTGTTGAGAATACTTAGGTAGTAAGTTCAAATCTGGTTGTTTTCCGTTTCCTGTTTAGTTCTTTGTATACCTAGTCTACATTACACGGTTAGTGGTCGACCACTAACTTACACAAAATACTCCGCAGAAAAAAATAATTCGGCTGGAATTTCTCGATTTACACATGCAATTTTTTTACAGGTGGGAATTTCCTTCCTGGTTTAAGTCCCAGTCGACCTAACATGATCGATTGGGTGTATCAAAAATTAATTATCAGACGGAGTTAGCAGTAATAAAGGAAAGAACAAATTAAGTTAGTGTTGATATTAACTGAAGACCGCAGGTTGTCCCGTTGAAGGTTTCTATGGCTCTAACCCCGTCGGCACGGATGTGTTACTATGGTATTCACGCATTACCCGAACTTTTTGTGTGCATTCTTTAGACTCCCGCCGTTTCGTTTGTCATCATTACGGTTGGTATATCTGTCCAGTTCGGACCACTATCGTATTACTTCTGTAATAATAGCGGTGGGAAGGTATCACATACACCTTTATGAAGGATATCAAGAGGAATTAAGGGATTCGTTAATCACAGGCGTCGCTGAAGCAACATCACTTGAACAATTGCTTTTAAGTTTTATCCACATGGAATGCGACGCAGCGTATAAAACACCCAGTCGTTGGAGGGACCGATAAACCTTAATTTTTTATCTCGTTCCCACGAAACAAAACGACATACTGGCCAGATTAGTCTTAAGGGCTCCTTTCGGTCTCAACTTTCACCTCACCACCAAAATGAAGTGAATGGCGAAACCACTAAGACCGGCAACCAAGCTTGGAAAACAGAAACTGGCGATGGCTGCCTGTTGGTTGGAGTGGGGACATGTGATTACCAGGAATAAGGGACGAGTGGGCGTTTGACAAACGGACTGGTTAAATTACTTGATGCGTTTACATCATTATGGAAGGTCTCCATATTGGAGGGGTAAACTGAGAACAGCAGCACAAAAGCCAGTCCTGAACACGTTGCGAAGGAACTGTATAAAAAGAGGAATATAAAGAATATGTGATACTGCGAGATAATGTTCGTAGTACTCAGTGTAGGTACAAAGCGTGATATGAACTATGACTGGTTAAGGGTGTTGAAGCCAATCCTACGGCTAACTTCAACTGTTTAATCCAAATAGTAAACACGGACAGGCAGTGAAGAGAAGCGAAACATTTTTTTAACATTTCGAAAGCTCAGCAACTTTTTCCTGCTCATCTAAGTTAGAGGTTTGAAAAAAGCTGGTGCTCTATTCAATGGCGAATCGTTCGACAGTTTAACCACTAAGAACGACATGCGTCAAAACTCTACTACCTACATCTCTATTTTCTTTTGTCATGGACGAAATAATGAAAGCTTATCTGCGCAAATTACTTTTGCAAAGTTACTATGATTACGTACGTTTAACCTTGGACAACGAAGTTTTGGAAATTGTTGACCGGTTCCTATAGTTAGGGATTTGTATTAGCAGCGTCAGGGGTATAATAAGTCAGTTAGAATCCCCTGCTGCCTAGATTAGGAATACATTCTCTAATCTCTGTTGACAGAGCGATATCTTTCTGAAGATTGGGGATCGTATGCATAAAGTGGCTGTAGGATTCATGTTAATCTTCGGTCGCGAAACCCGACCGATAAACTTGGAAGACGTGAACGATCTCCTGGTATTCTGCCGTCAATATCTGTGTCCAGTTGCTCATTTTGTTCGGGCCGTTGTAGGTTCCATGTGAGCACAGAGTGCTCATTTACGGGCAGTGATCTGAAGCATTCTTCACTTTAATTGGCATTCAACAGGAGGCTGTGCTCCCTGCTCCTTCACTCATGCTTGGGATGATATTATTGGAAGGACCGCTGGATATTTCCGAGAATCTCTAGCTGTACCGCTTGTCACAGTAAACTCACTGACGTTAAGTATAAGACTGAATGTGCTTTGTTCAGTTTTTACGCTAGGAACACGCGGATCATGTACAGTTGAAATGATATGGCAAGTCTTCACGATGCAAACTTTGTATTTTAAAAATACACTGTTACAAGTTTCGGTCGACCTTGACGTTGTTCTTGCTATGTAAAACGATTTTTTTTACCTTAAACACCTGAACAGAGAAACCAGAAACGATTTTCGCACAAGGTTTCTCAAGCACTTTTCGCTGTACCTCAGGAGATACGTGCGGTGGTCTGGATCTGTATAAAAACTTTCTATGGACATTGTGAAGCCGAACGACAACATCAGTAACCGCACTCACGTCAGTGCGCGTCATTTGCGACGGCAGTCTGGCGTCAATAAACAGGTCTCATGCGCAGCGAAGTGATTTCCACTTTTCAACTGCTACCACTTTCGCGAGCCGGAGAGGTCTCTGATGTTTTGTTGTGTAACGTGTCCGAAAGGCTTTTTCTAAATACAGTTGAGACCGATATATCAATATATGCCGAACAATCATTGAGGGTTGTTTGTGACTTGTCGCGTTCTGACCAGAATAGGACGTTTTATGAATCTAGGCTGAAATGCGTTTATTGGCCAGATTGCTTAATTACCACTGTAAGTGGCCAGGTATGCACATGAAACTTCAGAGATGATGTGGACTTTGAGGTTGAGCGGTAACATTTCAGCTGGTACTGAACAGCATGCCCAATTGGATTATGTTTAACGTTCATCTCATAGCTACCGTGAAACGGGTTTTCAACACTTATAATGCCGTCACCATTGCAAGACAAACGAAGGTTGACATTCGTTTTGTGAACTGTTGGGGCCGCTGGTTTTTGTTTTACTGAATTTCTCAACAAATACGGATGGATAATCATTTTATCTGTGTGTTTGTTAATACCTTTTTGTTCATTGTTCCTCTTGAACGAATTTGTCTAGCGTAGTAAAGCGTCATCAGCGCAGAAAGAAGACATATGTTGCGATATGTTAACATTTCGTTTACTCTCATCAGTCGCAAACGTAAAACATGTAAGTTATATATGACAGACAATTAGAGATAGACAGGGTATGGACACGCATACAATCACACCATGAATTATGTCATCACCACCACGGCAACCCTATAGGTTGCTTCACCCACTTTTGTGCACATAGCGCCGGCTAGTGAGCTCTAATCAGCATGGCTAGTAAAGCGTGTTGAAAAAGAGTTCTCACTACACTACGCTTGCACTGAATCGGCAAAAAAATCTGTGGAAGTGAATCTACTGCAAGATCGTGGTATAGAGTCATTGTTACGACGCTGCATGAAAGTACCTAGAAACGCCAAAGCATCAGCATGTTTATGCGCAGCAATAAAGCTAACTTTGGAATTCAGATGACTGTCAAATACGCTTGTCGGAGTCTCCTCGGTGCCGGTGAGTTGCAAGGTATTGTCGACTTAATGCCGACAGAAATGTGCTCCACCAGTGACGGCATCCGGGTTCTGCCCCAAGTGGACAACAGAAATATTGGCTAATGGAGGGCCGATTGCCCATGTCAATATCATCGATTACTATTCAACCCGTTCCCTGAAATTAAATTTTGATTTTGGCTGTGCAGAGTAACAGAAGACGCTCCAATTCAGGCATAGGAAACCTTATATTCAGATGATTGGAGTCATTACACTGGCAAATTGTATCAATCGTAGACTTACCAAGTCTTAATTGGCTCGTAGTTCAGGAGTGACATCAATGTGTTTGTGAGTCAGGATTGTGCTGCTTCTAGAAAGTAATTCTGTACTGGTGCTCAAGATCCACCACCTCAGCTTTGAACCATCTACAAGCGTTTTGTCCCACAGGACTGAGTTGTGAACGTTGATCAAACAGAAATTCGGACTGGGCCTATGGCTCGATGCTATTCTACTAGATTTACTGACTTACAGACTTCAACATCGCAGGTTGAATAAATGACAAGTTGATAACATACCTAGCTAGGCCTTGTGAAAAAAAGTGGTCTCATCAGATTCTGTTTCACTGACCCCTACATATCGCCAAGTAGGTTGTTTTTGACCTGTTCCGCTTTTTCACTACAAAGGTTGGTAAACTTAATATTGCAGGTTAAGTTGAGTTCGTCAAAAATCCAACTTTTGAAGTTGTTACTCGGTAGTACTTTTAATATGGCACCTAGTGAGACGACTTTGGCAATAGTTCGTTAGATTTTATCGTCTTACAGTTATTCGTAAAAGTGCTACGGAAAGGAAACCGGTTGGAGACGTTGGCTATAAAATAACAGTTGTTGCAGACAGACCGCTCGGGACCGTCGATCGGTTTTCTTACATGAGCACTGTCATTTGTATCGTAGAATTTCGTTGGAACCAGCACCAGCATGAGCTGTAGTACGCACGAGTACGGCTTATTGCTAAATGTGATGATGCAGACGAAATAGGTCTATCGGAAATTAAGTCCCCCTTCTTTTTTCTCATCCCGGGGAACAGTTTCCCATAGTTGCTTAGCAGATGGGTGTCAGTGTGGACCAGTAGTATATTGCTGTCGATGTGACAATGGGGGTCAGCCGAATGTCAAAGTGATGTAATCGTACGAATTGCTCAAGCCCGTGCTTGTTTCCTGAACACCATTTATGCTAGCCAACTACAGTGTTTGAACATTTATGCCCATATTCCTTTTTTTCACCGAGAAGCCTATCGATGGCTGTAGCTTGGTATCCTTAATTCCCGTCTGATCATACAAACGATATATTTACTTTGCGCTTGTCTGAAGACCTTATGGCTAGTACCGCCATCCACCCTTGGTTTTGTCATACTCGATCGATGCGTTGACTGGTTGGGTCTCTGTTAACAGTAATCTTTGGGTTGTCAAGCTAGATGGCTCGTTTAAGACTTGGATATCCCGGAGTGATTGTTACCAAAAATATACTCATCTTGTACATTCAACCGGGTCTGTTTACTATCCTTTTATTTCACCATCAGGGGCAAGGGTTGTGCCCTAATGGACGCTTAACATTGCTGTAACTTTTGTGGATGCCATTTGTATACATATATACGCAATCAGCCAGACTCGCAATTTGGAACAATGGTTGCGTAACCGCTAACAAACACAGTCCGTAATGTCCATTGGTCGACTTTTTTCTACTTACCCTGTTAACTGTTTTCACATTTATTGTGCCGCAGTTAGCCTGATGATCACCCACAGAAACTAAATGTTTTGGTCACTTCGTCGTTCTCGTGACTTCAACAGTTCGCTGCGAAAACCTATGAACATGCGGCGAAATTCGTCGTGACTACCTATGCCGCACAGCTTTACTCTGGGCATCCCATAGATTTATCACGAAATGGTCGCTGTACGTTCTTCGACTTAATTTTTTCCACTGGATGGAAATCTTGTTACTGCTTTTGCGAATGGTCACTGAGTTACAATATCATGTGGTGGAACTCAGAATGGTGTATGCATGTATGGTGGGCTGTTCATAGCATCTATTATTGACCGTCAATGCCCACAAAAGCCTTGTGAGGAACACTAATATCAACGACGAGATGCTCCAATGCGTTTTAGGAATAGACAGGTCTTGTCAACCGGGCAGTTTGCTAATCTTATTAAGGCGCTTTTTCTGGAACACCTGACGTTATGCCCTGTTTGCATTTGCTGGGCTAGGTTAGAAGTGACCTTCTAGCAACCAGTATGTGGTCAGTATTCCAAAAACGAAAAAAATAATATAAAGGCCCTCTTCAGAAGGGCGTTTCTGTTTGGAATCCGATGAACAGCTAAGATTTCCGGTTGGCGGTACATCGTTGTCAATGATGCGCGTATGCTAATTGTTCTTTTATTCCGATTTTTTTCACCAACTAGTTGTACCCTCCGAACTGTTATCCAACAGCTTTTTCCTTTTTTTGTCGTCCTGCTGTCAATCAGCTGTTGACGGCCTGCTAGTTATTATAGTCTACGCTTTTCTAATCATTCGTAGCCCTAACAAACACTTATGGAGGTGCTCCCGATGGGCACTGTTTGTCGATTGTCTCATGAGATCCTTTAGTATATGTGACAGTGTTGCCAACTTCTGGCCTGGCTGTTTCAGAAGGCTAGGCCTGCGCTGATTGATTTACCGAACAACTGCTGATGAACGGCCATGTAGTGCATGAGACACTTTTCTTGTGTTGATACGTCATTGTATCTTAAAGACAACCCGGCTGCTGCCGCTCGTTATGCGCCATAAACCAGTATTCCGCCCACGAAAGTTGTTCACTTTGAGACGTCTTACGGTTTTATCCAATGACAGACCAGTATACACCTTGGCCTAATTTTTCTAGTTTAATCATACTTTGCTTTCAGTTGGTGTTTTTTTGTCGTAGCTGATAAGCGTATATGAAGTGATACTACTCTCTTTCAGTATTGATTCTCTGATTTCATTCAAATGCCTAGACAAGTATTTATGATAGACATTTGTTTAATACGTTACGTTCGTGCTGGACTGACGACCCATTTTGTCTGTTCATTTCTTGTCCCATTAAAACAGGTCCCGGTAGATAGCGATTTGACAGATATTGTGAAGGAGATCTCTATAATGCAGCAGTGCGATAGTCCGTTTATTGTGAAATGTTATGGAAGTATGTTCGACAGCCAAGATCTGTGGATCTGCATGGAGTATTGTGGAGCGGGCTCGATTGCAGACATCATGAGGCTACGCGGGAAGACGCTCGCTGAGGACGAGATTGCCACTGTACTTCGGTACAGCTTGCAAGGTTTGGACTATTTGCATCAGGTTAGTTAGTGTAAACTTCAGTTTGTGCATCTAGACTTGCACCGTAGATTTTTCATGATTCACAGTCTTTCTCTCTTATTCTGGTTTACTGTAGAATAAAAATGGACAGTTCATTAATAATTACCTTGCAAACTGAAAACTGTGGATTCGTTCTCTCACTAGACCAGGTGTTTGTATTAATTTTTATGCTTGTGCTTTGTCAGACGTGGAACAATGCATTACCTCTGGGCGTGTGACATACAATACGTAACATAAAGTCTCATGACAGAAACGCCGTAGGTTTCTCCACTACGCCATTTCGGAAAGCTCATCTGATCACAGGCTAGAATCTTCTTGTAGACTTCAGACCGGAGACACGTAACGCTTAGTGATGTCTTTCATTTTATATATCCTGAGTGCGAATGGAGTCGTGACGGTGCGCTTTGCAGGCCTCCAGTTCCCTATATGATTGAGTTGCAACTCCAGGAACCGAACCCTTTTAGGGTTCACTTAATTTTGCCACGATGACGTTTTGGAGATGCGCTAAACTGCTAAGAAAGTTTCGCACAAATATTCTCACTCAGAGAACCCAAACATGATCTCGATAGCTCAGAGTCATCTTTTTGAAGGCTAATAGCGATGTGATCTATAAGGATTCATCGTAGGGTGGACTATTAATGTCCAAGTTAACAATCGAGCACTGCGATGTAGCAGTGAATATGGCGACAGGCCATTGCTTCACAAGTTGTCATTTAAGTAAATCTACTGGCTGTCATTGTGTTGTCCTGTCCATGGGTAATTTTTCCACCCTTATAGATTAACGGCTGCCTACTTGGGGATTTAGTCGTTTACGCTCCAGGTGATTCATTGTGTAATGGTTCATTAAGTTGTACAAATGTTACTGGACGTTGTAAAAACATGATATGTCTATAAATTCGAACATAGCACTGAGAGTTTAACATTTGTTTCTTTGTTGACTGCCTTTGTTTTAACATTGTTGCTTCGTCTAACGTTGCTCTTATTCAACTGCAATTATGGGTGTGTGGCGGAAGTCTAATCAACCTAACATACAAATTTGTTGACGCATACTTTATACCTTATGTCCTTTGCTTTTTTGATCTCATCAGATGCGCAAAATTCATCGTGACATCAAAGCGGGTAATATTCTACTACTCAATTCTGGAGCATCCAAGTTGGCCGATTTTGGTGTGGCTGGTCAACTGTCAGACACACTGGCAAAGCGGAACACTGTCATCGGCACTCCTTATTGGATGGCGCCTGAGGTGAGTTGGATGGCCGTTCTTTGCTTTGTATCAGTGGTTTATTAATGACCATCACTCTTCTGCTGACTGACCACTTAGGTTATAGATTTGCGTGTGTTGTACAACTAATAAAAATTAGTTGGGTAGCTAGTCGGTCGTATTTGAATTATTTCCTTGCGTGCACGAAGATCCTCGGTTTGCCTGTGTCAGCGTAAACTGCACTATGCCCATCATTCACCACGCCAACTTGAAAACTGGGAGTGTTAGGTTTTAATTTGGTTTTCCGAAACGTCCAACGAGTTTATAGAGATTGCTGAGATTAGTGAGCCTTGGTTTACCAGGATATTGGATGCATAAAAAGTTTGCTAATGTGATTACGTAGATACAGTGTTAGATAATGAAGCCATGGAGGTTGTTGACCGGTTTGTATACCTGGAAAGCTGTTTCAGCGATGGCGGCAGCGGCTGAGGTGTAGGGAATAGAGGCGCGTATCTCCAGGATCAGGGCGGTGTTCGCTAATCTGAGGCACCGATGGTGACAGAGAGGTATCTTTCTGAAGCTTGAGGGTCGCGTATATTAGGCGACAGTTAGGACTGTATTACTTTACGGCAACGATACTTGGCCGCTCAGGGTAGAGGACGTGAACCGTCTTCAGGTATGTGACCGCCGATGTTTGCGTTCAGTCGCTTGTGTCGGGTAGCACCAGCGACTAAATAACGAGGAAGTTAGGAAGCGGGTGTTTGCTAAACAAGTTCTGCTCAATCCTTACACTTGCGCAGACTTAGATGATTAGGTCATGTACTAATTGTGCCACCTGGTCGTTTGCCACAGTAAGCACTCTTTGCCAACGCTGCTGCCGGCTGGCGCAAAGTGTGAGATGGAAAGTTGATGACCTGGCGCATGCAAATGAAATCGCTGTCGAAGTGGTTGGTTACTGTAGGTTGAGATCGTCTGTCAGGTTGAAGCTCTCGCGACTCCCAGAGTCAGTGGATGGAGACATTAGGTGAGATGGCGGCTAATCGAACTCAGTGCCGTTGTTTGGTCGAGTTGTCTGCGAAGTTAGTGGCACGGGACAGTGAAAACCGTAGGGAGGCTGTGTTGCTGATGACGCTTTACTTTCACTTACAGCCCGGTTGTTTGTTTTCAAGGTGTAGGCACCTTGATTTTGTGTGTTTGAATATAGACGTGGCTGTTTTTAATTGTTAGGTCCCTTCCCCTCCCCTTCTTTTCTTCTTCCGTCTTCGTGTATCAGGTTTGCTTTCGTTTCTTCAGTATCAGTGAGAACCACCGATGTATTGCTGTCTATGATGATGATGATGTACTGATGTGCACCACTCACATTAGGTGAGTCGAAATTTTCCGGCGGATCCCTCCTCGAAAGTAAATATTAGCCCCGAGTTTCTTGTTACTGTTAGGATTCGTCAATGGTACATTTCTCTTTCCCAGCTGAAGGTGTAACTCTGGTGCACAGGCTAGTTTATGTGTATATATACCTTGTTTGCACCTTCCCAACGCAGCGCAGCCAACTGACATCCCGGTAACTGCCGGTGCATTGGTTGCTGCCCTTACCTTTAGATAATACAATCAGAGCGTTCGTAAACTACTGAGAGACTATTTGCCGCTCCCAGATGGTCTTCTGTCTTTCCTTTTCTTGCTTTGTTAGTGCATAGCCTGATGAATGTTTTGTCTATTTTTCGGTCCTACACTAAATTTGTGCTCTTCTTCCCTGTTCTTTCTAGAGTGTAATAATATGTACTTCTATATGGAACTGCGTCTTGCCTTATATGTTCAGTGTTTTCTTTCTCACTTTAGATCTTACCAATAGAGTCTCTCCAATTATTTCCCGAGAGATAAAGATGTCGTTTTCGTATAAGCCTACCAACTCGCTAACTAGCATTGGCCGACTGGAAACAAGAGCCTTACTCACATGCTTCCTGGTTTTATTTCTTTGAGTTTACACTGGATACGTGGTGTGTCATTGTAACCACAAGTGGTGCAGAGCAAGCCATCTGTAGTGATTGTTATACGCAGGTGTTCTTTGACGTTGGTCAGTGTGATAAGGTGATTTAAAATGGATACCGCCAACCGTATATATTCTTTGCACGGAGGGTTCTACTATGATGAGGATAACTGTACAGATAACCTGCTTTATATATACTGTTTCATTTCTGCAAAGAACAATTAAAACTCATCCCCAGCGAGGAACGCTTTTCACGAGAACGATACAATCTCTGTTGCGGCTTTATGATAGTGGGAGAATACGTCTCTAATCCTGGCAGGGAACAGTCATTTAGACCCCGCACTTCGAACACACCTTCCACAAATAGCACAACACCAGTCATCCCGATGAATGGAGTATCTTTGGACTCCTGCGAGACCGCTTACTGCTCACAGATGGAGTGAAGCAACTGAAGCAGAGTACGATTCAGGGTTGGCGCGCTATGCTTCAAAGCAGCGTGTTCTTCGTTCTCAGGTTGAGTTCTTCTAGACACGTCTTTCAACCTGTCTGAAAGCAACTGCAACCTTCTCCACACGAGCTCTTAACTCGAGGTTCATGGATAGATTTGTCGATAGATCGCTGCCGAGGCAGCAGACGTCTGCGCAGACAACCATAATGTCGGGTGTAGACATAGCACCTCCTCTCGAAGTGAAAATGTCCTACCTTTTTGGCATCCCAATCAAACTTGGCTGCTGCGCAAGCCGTGACCATTCGCTGCATTTCTTCTTCACTGTACGCAGATAACTCATTGTTATCTGCTAACAGTAGCACTAGAACGAATGGGTTACACAGCATGCTTGGAGCTCGGGAGCGTCAACTATTCAGCAGGCATCCATCCATGTGGTACCCTACCTGTACACTGTCCTCCGCGTTCTTACGAGCCACTTTTAATACCGTAGTAAAACTCCCGCTAAATATTTTTGGGGCTAAGACAGCTCTGTTTCACGCTTTTGACAACATAAAGGTCATCAGGAGTCGGTCTACACAACTTCCTCTTCTCCCTCATACCCGCATGTAACACCTTAACCAAATTGACGAACTTATCCAACGTTGTCCACAATGCTCTGTGGCTCACGAATTTAAACGCTTTGCTGAACTCCGCAACGAGCGCACATCGGTTGGTTACGTTCACAGCACTTTTCCTAGAGCTGACGATCCGTGGATATCATCTCGACTTGCTTGAAATCCACACTGTTCCTTAGGAACATTCATATCCATAATCTCCGCATTAATCTGATTGATCCGAATCCTTGTTAGAACCTTTTCAGCACAGCTCCGCAAGATAATTGCTCCGTAATTGTCCGTGCTCTGCGCAGTCCCCTTACCTTCAAATAAGAGTACGAGAACTCTTTCAAAATCATGAGGCTGTTTCCTGCTCCCACATGGAGTTCCTGCGTTAGGTTCATTTCATGAAGGAGCATCTGCGTTTTCGCCTTCTCTTGCTTTGTAGTTACGCTTATCTAAAATATCTACGTTACGTTTCTAGGCAGTTTGAGATTGTCAATCCAAATGTACGATACTGTTTTGCCGCTCATTTTTTATGCTTGTTTTTATGTATGGTATCATGTGTGGGTGTGTTATGTTATGCCCGACCTATGCTGCTACCTTGCCGAGGTGGTCAGACTTGTGTGCTGTTTTGATCCGGCGGACTTTGCTGACTAGGACTCCCGTCCTTCCAGATGCAACCTTGTCAGACAGGCCAAAGGGGAACAGTCAGACGAAAAGCAGTTACACTCATAGGATTGTATGTCGCACTACTGACCCCGTAGGAATGCTTAGATAGTGAGGCACGATCCTATGGGCATACAGCAGAACTATTTTTATAGTTACGGCACTGTTGTCTTCCGTATCAGGAAGAAGGGGGTTAGAAAAGGTACCCTCAAACAAAGAGCACTCCGATCGCCCAACGGTTGACCGTGGCCACCGGCGTATTATCCAGTATGGTCGAAAAACATCCGATATCAGGTCGGGTTGTTCTATTGCAAGAAAAATCATACGTTAAGTGATGTCAGTTTTGAAAGAACTTACGCCACCTGTTGTAATGGATCACAAAGTCCAGATTCAATGTTTATCTTTAGTCTGCTTAACACTTGGAGTGTGCCATAACTTTCCAAAACCCACTGATGTAAGCTTTACTGACCAATCTGTTGACGTGTTCTGCTGCCGCCTTGTGCTTGTTTCATCAATAAATTCACGCAGCCGGTTAAGTTCCGCAAAGAACACGACAAGCACAGTCTGATCGCAAAGCTCGTCAGTAGTGGCTAGAATTAGGATTCCGGTCACGATCTCATGAGATAACCATGGTGAACACTGCACCACTCAAATCAAGCACAACCAAATTGTCATAGGTAAGCGCTCAACCACATTCACTCGTGAGTAATGGTCAATTTGCCCGGCTGTCTCATTATAAGACGTAGTTACTGCCCATCACCTCCCACCGATAAATCCTTATCAGACAAGAAGATGGAATGAATTTACGTGGTAGGGTTAACAACCTATGTAGCTATGAATAGAGCCAACACAATTTTATGGTATCACCTAAACCACAGTTACACCACATGCTAAAAGTTGCGTTCACTAACCTCAACACATTTTTGCACTACCAACGAGTAATACAGTGTAGTCGTTCATTCTCACAACAGCGATTTATCAGGCGTTTCTAGTAATCACCTCTTCGAAACGCAACTCTGTGATGAAACTTGAGTTAATGAAAGTCAAGACACCTTATCTCTTGCCGAACCGAACGTTAAATGCTTATAAATTGTTTGGATAATTTGCGTGTCGCAACCTGGGAGTTTCCGTTGAAAACAGAAACAACGTTTCTTTCCAGTTCCTTTGTGGTAACACATATATGGGTAGCTTGTCGTTTTTTCTTCTAGGAAACTGTCCTAATGAACCCATCCCCCCTTTCGTATCAGTGATTTACAAGGTTCTTTTTTCCTTGGGTGTCAACCTTTGGGTCCCATACCTGTTTTTCCTAAGCTAAGACGTAATGAGTTCGAGCAAACCGATTCGGCTCTATCCATATCTTCCGACTCCACTGTTTACTAATCTAGGCAAAGATCGGTGACTCATTTTAATCAGAAACGCAAAGTTGTCGTGTTGGTCTGGCCAACTGTGAGATAATTACCGTGAGATAACACGTCGGTACATTCGTGTACTGCTCAGAATTATGCAGACAG
>LUCH01004737.1:0-20849 GCA_013368495.1 Paragonimus heterotremus | reverse complement strand
CCGGATACGTGGTGTGTGAGTGGAACCGCAAGTGGTTCAGCGCAAGCCACCTGGGGTGATTGTTTGAAGTGCAGGGATCCTTTGGCTTCGGTCACTGTGACAGCCTAATCTGAACCGTATGGCGTCACCCTTGTGTATTAGTTTGACTCTGGTCATATTGATTAATTTGAAACATTGAGTCCCTTTTAACCATTTGAATAAAATAGTCAGAAGACACAAATTACGATATGAATTCATCTAACATCTTGATGAACGCTCACAACTCACAAGTTCTCAAGCATATTAAAGCTTTGTTGATCAACCGTCAACAACCGGTTCTATGTGCACAAAAACAACTGACTCTCAACCTTTGTTTACCGTGGGTTTGACCGTGAGTGCCAATCACGATCCAGCCTAATTTGTATTTTTGGCCGTTTCGTTTAAGTCTTGTTTTGTTTTGTTTTCATGCTAGTCACACGTTTACGGCTGACGAGAGTGTGCGAAATGAATTCATATCGTAATTTGTGTCTTCTGACTATTTTATTCAAATGGTTAAAAGGGACTCAATGTTTCAAACTTACAGTGTTCTCACAACTCCAACCGTTCGCACAACGTCCCCAGTAGTAAACTCAATAACTGTGCAGTTAGTTACCGCCGCAGTCCATCATATCGGTCATTATGGCGTTTATGACACGTGTGCTTGCTACTGGATGCATAGTTACTGTTTTAAATGGTAAGTTTCACTGATTGTAGGCCAAGGAAAGTGTAATATCCACAGCGGTCAGAGTTGTACTCGTAAATGGCCTGGCATCGGTTGTCATCTAAAATGTCAGTCTTCGATCACTTTTCGTGTGCCCAGTAGACTATCTGAAACATGCCCAATGGATTAGTTGAAGTGAGTGGAATGGGAATGTTCACGTCCAAACCGCTTTATTCACGTCATTGTCCAACCACACTCAGTGATCACATGTTCTCTCAGATAATCGTCCTAACGGGAAGTGAACGAAAACTCACGCATAATTCGGTTGTAATGCAAGTTGTTTCGCCTTAACTTCCGAGCTTTGTTGTGACAACTTCAACCATCAGATGTTCTCCGAAATGGAAATGAACGAAACATTCCTCGTTTACTAATAGTAGCTTGGGTTTGTTTTGTGTCAAAAGCGTCCCGAACAGTCAGTCTATGCCAAAGCACTTTGTAAAATATTCATCTCAGTTTGTAGGCGTCGGTGGTGCAGTGCTTCAAAACTGTTTCTGGCAAATGACATAAGATTTCACTCTTGTCTTGTTGAGACTAACTTATCAGAATGAATGTATTGTCTACTGCTGTCCTGTGTTAATCCATGCTACGCCTGGTTGTTAGTTCTTTTAACCGACCACAGCAGGCTGATTGACGATTTGACCTGCCCGTATCAACAGGTTCTGTTGTGGGGGCTCAGCGAAACTAAACTACCAGGTACACGAGTGTTACAGTAGACGGCCTCAGCTGCCACTGAATTTGAGCTTGGCCAGCATTCCGACGCAACCAACCTGGCTACCTTGACTGCTGAGACGTTCTGCCGATTGTATGTAACGCTTTGCTGATCCGGACAAGCTGCTTGCATGTCGGTTTGGTATGTATATGCATCCAATCTTACACGGACGCACCGGTTTGTTGAGTTCGGTGTGTACACTTTGAAACAAAATAAATACGGTATGTTTTTCATCACATCTCCGGTAAGTACAGCAGTGCTGTTCTGAATTCACACATAAGAATTACGATGTCTATATGTAGCGAATCATGTAAGGTACCTAAGAGGAACTCCAGGTCGCATCATAAGGTTTATTCCTAGTTTGTGTAATTCTGGATGTTTAACGCGCTTTTGGTCCTATTCAGAAAGTCGTTAGCACTATGGAGCCTTGCTTTGACCCGAAACCTACATTATTCTAACTGGAGTTGTATACTGCCCATCTAGTCGTCCCTTCCGACTTAATCCGAGCTGTTCGAAAGTACATGGCGCAGCAGGCTGCGTTAGTTTTTGCAAAATGTATCCGAACCACTGAGTTCTATGTACGGATGTTAATATGTTACAGCTGCCAGTGCCAAAACCCCCAGGTGAACATTATCATTAGTTACAACACAGTACTCTCACCATTTGTGTAATACTATAAAGATTCCTTCGGCTGAAAGTAGATAGTCTCAGATCACTCTCTGCTGAGATCATCTTCGAACCTCTGTGTTTCTCGAGTTTTGTCATAGTCGGCTCGTCTACAACTATTGGCTTTTAAATTATCTTGAATATCGTTGTGGTGCCGTGGGGTTAGATACTCGAGAACAGCTCGACAATTGATAGATGATTTTTGTGTTCCAACGGAATCTGTTGTAGGATTTCAAACTTTTATGTGGTTCCCTCTGTACACTTATGTTTACCTGTGTATCTTGTTTCATTAAGTGACTCTTGCGTCGGTGTACATCATATTTCCTTGCCTTGTATCTCACTGAACAGGTGATACAAGAGATTGGGTATAACTACTCAGCCGACATCTGGTCACTGGGTATCACAGCCATCGAAATAGCTGACGGCAAACCACCACTGGCTGACGTTCATCCTATGCGTGCCTTATTCATGATTCCCAGTCAACCGCCACCCACACTAAGAAAGCCAGGATCTTGGTCTGCCGAGTTTCGTGCGTTCGTCACTGCCTGTTTGGCCAAAACTCCGGAGGCACGTCCCACTGCAGCAGCCTTACTGCAAACGGAATTCATTAGAAATTCCAAACCTTGCAGCATCCTTCTGTAAGTCCGCCTTCTAATTGAGTCTGTTATGTAGTGTATGCATTACTTTCACATCATCGAACCGATGGTGGCCAGTATAGTGGTTGTATCACACGTGTAGTGGATCTAAACACTAGATAAAGCCTGGGTACGAATACGAGGCCGAAACGTGATAGAAAATAAAAGGAACCGACGCAATAGTTCGTGAAGGTGCGTTGGTTTAGAGTTCCATCACACTAAACGAAGGTATCCAATGGACACAATCCGTCTAACTGCCCCAAAGTTATGTTGAGTTCTCAGCGGCGATAATTGTGACTACAGATAAATCAGGAGATACGCTGAAGTGGATGTTTGCTTCCGTTAGCGTTTAATTTTCCAGAAATCAGCATACAGGCAACAGGGTACAGAGAGGAAATGCACGACTCGCGACCTTGGAAAAAAAGTATATTATCGATTCATGTTGTTTAAACACCAATTATACATGTAAACTTGATGAAGGCAAAAGATGCGAAAAACAATGAACATTATGCAATATGAAATGCTTGATCTACCCATTATCGAACTGTTTCGGAAATCATACACGAATTCCCTCGGTAACGAGCTTGTATTTATCCCAGTGCAACTTGTCTGGCAACGGTACAAAAGGCGAATGAAACCTAGGAAAACTGTAGTGGTTCAGCATCACTACCGCGCATGCGGAGTGCGTATTTGGTAGTGATTGTCAAACCAACTCTCGTTCAATCCTTACTTATGCACAGACATAATTAAGTCATGTACTAAGGATGCCAGCTAGTCGTCTGCCACACCGGACACTTTTTGCAGACGTTACGGCCGACTGGCGTAAGTTACAAGGTGAACAGAGGATGGCGTAGAGAAATACTCGTACTTCACAGACAAACTACCGTTCTATGACTGAAGGTAAGGCAACATCAGTAAGACAGTTTCCGTGGTTTCCATTACTCCTTATCATTGAATGCAGGCTGCCTAGACAAACAACGGTTACATTCACGCCACTGAGGTAGATTAGCCGCCATCTCGCCCAACGCCTCCAGCCATCGACTCTGTGACTCGCGAGAGCCTCAGCCGGGAAGATGAACCCAGTCTACAACCCATTGATACACGACTCTATTTCTCAACCCCAGGTCATCTGTCCATCCGCCTCCCACCTCACGTTAGTTGGCCGCAGCATCAGTGCTGCTGCTGGTGCTTGCTGTGGCGTGCGACCAGTTGCTATCCTCGTTGCATGACCTAATTATCTAGGTCTTGACACACTAAAAGACAGAAAACCAGAACTCGTCTGGCAATCACCACCGAATACTCGCTTCCCAGCTTCTTCGTTACTTACCCGTTAGTGACATCCGATGTCGGCGAATGAACATAAACATCGATGGTCAAGTACTTGAAGACTGATTACGTCTTCTGCTGTGAGCGGCTAAGGTTCGGAGCCGTTAAGTCACATAGCCCTCAAAATTGTCTTATATGCGCAACCCTTAAGCTTCAAAGAGGCTTTAACGCCGCCAGAGATTCCTAGATTGACAATTACCGTCCTAGCCTTGGAGTCACGAGCTTCTCCTTTGTCTCTCATATCTCTGCCACTACTGATGCAACTTCGTAAGTGCACAAATCTACGTAATCACAACAGTCCTGTAGATACACTGCACTTTGAGACCGCATCCTGAAGTGTTTATCAGAACTAGCATTCTAGCCTTTTCTGCTCTGCCTGAAAACTACCCAACAATGGCATCTCGTCGTCAACGTAATCCAAATCGGTCCGTCTTCCGACAGATAGGATATCCACGGCAGCATGCTATGAATGTCACGAAGGCTTCCCGGTTATTCCGTCTATGACAGATTCAAACAAACTTGAACGCCGCTGTTGATGTTGAATCTGCCGGATATTTCAACGTAAACCCTAACCTGAGCTAAAGTATGGGAATAAAGCGCCGACGGTATGTTCACATATTTGCCCGATACGTGTTGAACAAGTCAGGTTCAGTGCAGGATGTGTATTCACTACACCACACACATCTCATCTAGTCTGTTATGGATACTATAGATGTAGGTCAATGTCGAACAGTCTGATTGGCCAGTGCAGATATGGCGTACACGATTGGCTGCACTCCACCATATCCTTCCCTTTTTAAAGAATCTTCGGTATTCTTCGGCTTCATAGGACGAACTTGTTCTCTTCAGTAGAATTGGATTCAGCTGCTCCGGAATTTGTGTTCATCATCTCCTGCTTCCGTAGGTGCACTCTGTTCCTCCTTAATGTTCCGTGATTTGTGCGTACCACATAAGAACGCTCACCATCTCGTCCTTCCACAATCCCTGGGGCCCATCTGTCAGAGCCTAAACCGAACGGCTGAATCCAAACGGTATCCCCTTCGTTCAATCTTGGCAGCTCATGAGACCCTTTGTTATACACTTGTCTTTCTTGTTCCATTCGTTGTTTCAAACGTTTTCTTACGCTGTCCCATGTGATAGTTTGTAAGGCTAGACGATCTTTAACAAGTGGTATTCGAGTTCTCGTCCTTCTTCCCATGAACCGTTGAGCCGGACTCAAATCTATATCTGCTGACGGTTTGTTTCTGTGTTCTAGGAGTGCTAGATAGGCGTCTTCTTTGGCTGTTAAGCATTTCTTCATTATTTTCTTTGCCTCCTTCACAGCAGATTCCGCTTTATCATTAGACTGACTGTGGTGTGGAGTGGAGACTTCGTGTGTAAACCACCATTTTTCGGCAAACTCCGCAAACTGTTGTGTTGAAAATTGTGGGCCACCATCTGATTTCACACACTCTGGAATGCCATATCTTGCGAATTGAGTTTTCAACCTGTCGATTATCTCCCCGGCTGATGTAGCATTTAACTTCTCAATTTCAAAAAAGTCGCTGAAATAGTCCACCAAAAGTAGATATGACTTGTCTGCATGCGAGAATAGATCAACCGCTACGTGTTGCCAAGGTCGCCTGGGGACTGGGCGGCACACCATGGGTTACTTTGGCTGTCGAGTACCCTACTGCTTGCAGACCATACAGGTTGAAACAAAGTCCTTGATATGGCTAGTCATGCCTGGCCAGTATACGGGATCCTTAGCGCGTCTCGTACAGCTACGCACACCTAGGTGCGAACGGTGTATTTCTTGCATAGTGAGTTTCCTGGCAGCTCGAGAAATAACCAAACGTTCTCCATGGAACACAAGACCGTTTTCTGCGACCAGCTTATCCCGGACCTTGAAATAAAGACGAATGATTTCACTCACTTGTGCGTTGTCCGGCCAGCCGTTTCTGATTTGGTCTTCGAGCTTCTCCATCTCTTCGTCATCGGCAAACATCTGCCTTATCCGTGGTAAACGCTAGTCTGATTCTGCGAACGTTAGGTATACTTGTTCGTATCCGGTGCGGTTGTCTTCTTCCGTTGCCAGTGGGGCTCGCGGTAGTGTATCCGCCGGTACCATGTTCTTGTCAGGAGTGTATCCGATCTCGAAATTGTACTTCTGTAGGCGTACTAACGTTGCCTGCAAACGGCGTGGCGCCTTGTCCAGAGGCTTTTTTTACAATAGTTATCAATGGTTTATGGTCGGTTTGGACGATAGTTTTTCTCCCAAATGTTTAATCGTTGAATTTTTCCATAACAAAGACAGCAGTTCCTTTCCGATTTGTGCGTATCGGGTCTCGGCACTACTCATGGTCCGACTTCGAAAATCAATCGGCTGTCCGTTCTTCATCAGAACTGCTTCAGTCTCATTTTGGCTGCTGTCATTGTATCATTAACGGCAGACGTGAATCATAGTAACGTAATACAGGAGCTTTGACGATTAATCGTTTGATGTGTTCCCGCGCTCGCCCTGTTCCTCTCCCCACACCCATGGCGTATCCTTGCAGGTCAGTAGCCTGATGGGCTCCATGATTTGAGCTAAACTGGGCAGAAATTGACTCAAGTAGTTAATCATTCCATTGAAACGAGCAGTACCTCTCACATCAGCCGGGTGTGCCATATTCACTATTGCACAGATTTTTGCTGGATCAGGCTCGATTCCTTCTCTGGATAAAACGTGCCCATGGAAAGTAACCTGGTTGGTGCAATATTCAATCTTCTGTTGTTTGAGCTTGATGCCGGCCCGTTGGCATCTGGCAAGAAAGAGCTAGATTTTTGTCATGTTCGACTTTGGTACGACCGTGGATCAAAACATCGTCAGCTATACACATGACACCAGGTAGGTTCTGGGTTGCTAAGACTAGTCGTTTTTGGAATATTTCGCTGGAGACTTTCAATCCGAACGGTAGACGAGGCCAATGGAAACGACCAAAAGGTTTCCCGAATGTCGTTAACAAACTGAACTGTTCGTCCAGTTTTACATGCCAGAAAGCAGAGGACAAATCTACCTTGGTGAAAAAACATGCGCCGGTTAGCTGAAGAAGAATGTCTTCCAATAAGGGGAGTCGAAAATACTCCCTTCTTAATGCTGCGTTTAATGGTTTCGGGTCGATGCAAATTCTCAATTCACCGGCTTTCTTGCTGGCTATAGTGACCTGACTAACCCAATCGGTTCGTTCGTCTACATGCTGTATTACTCCTAGTTCTGTCAGCCGTGTGAGTTCCTCTTCAAATGTCTCTTTTACAGTAAGTGGCAAACAACGAATATGTAGCACGACTGGTTTCGCATCCGAATTGATGCTCAGTTTACAGACTCCTGGAAGGGTTCCCAAAGTACCATCAAAAACACTGGAATATTTTAGACACATGTTGGTCAATGGCGAGACTACGTTATGTACACAATTAAATGTTATTAATTCCAGCGCTTCGATTGCTTCAACTCCAAGGAGGAGTGGAAAATTTTCTTTGGCCACATACAATACTTGTTAGATACGTTTGTCATTATTAGAGTTGCGTAAGATTGCTGTAAACTTCCCTGTAGGCGTCATCGTTGTTCCATTCCACATTCGAAGCACGCGGTTCGTATTCATCAGTGGTTCGTTTGGGACGCAGGACCGAAAAACGAGGTTGACATCTGCACCTGAGTCCACCTAGAAGTTCATTGTTATTCCATTTAATTCAATTTTGGCAGATCGTATACCCTGGTGGGGTTCGTTCACTCCAATCGCACACACTGAGTATCTTCTAGGCTGGGTTGTCTTTGCCACACCTGGACCACTCTTGCAGCAAACGGATAAATGATTCGCTTTACCGCACTCTGTGCAAATTTTTCGTCATACTGGACATTGTTCTTTCTTAAAACCATGGGTTCTTCTGCAGAAAGTGCAGCCTGCTAGAGGGTTTCTTGGTTCTTCCGTCATCACGCGATTGACATCCTCTGTCGAGTGAATTTTGAGGACTTCGGCCTTTCTGTCGGCTGCCTCTTCACTTCGACACATATCAGTGCATTGTTCGAGCGTCAACTGAGGATCCCTCAACATTCTCTTTGTCAAATTGCTGTTTCTCATTCCGGTAATTAACCTATCTTTGATCAGTTTGTCATGCATGCAGTTATAGAAACCGCAGGTTGTGGCCATGGATCTCAGAGCTTGAACAAATTGATCTACGGATTCTTCTTGTTCTTGGACGCGACAGTTAAATTTATATCTCTCGAAAGTGTCGTTCGTAAATCTCAAACAATAACCTTATAATTTCTTCATCACGTCTTCCCAGTCTTCTGGGAAATTTGTTAATGCAGCGGACGACCTGCTCTCCGATGGCATATCGAAACATCGCCATTTGAAACTCCTTCTCAGCTGACGACAGTCGAGCTAGCGTGCGGAAATCTTGAAATTGCAACTTCTACATTTTCCATCTTTCTGGAAGTCCTTCATCCTCATTCATGTTCAGCTGGGGCGGTGATCGGGAATTCAATCCAGCCATTGGGCTCACACCCATCCAGTCTGGGTTCTTCATCACTGTCACCATGTAGAACAAGTCAGGTTCAGAGCAAGATGTGTATTCACTACACCACACACATCTCACCTAGTCTGTTATGGATACTATAGATGTAGGTCATTGTCGAACAATCTGAGTGGCCAATGCAGATATGGCGTACACGATTGGTTGCACTCCACCACAATACACCCCTAACTCCCGGTGACTCTGAAAGTGTGGATCTATCCGTTGGATCGAACATACCTTTATAGTTGAGGAACAGGGCAGTTATTGGTCGGCGGCACTCACGACGCGTCTCCGGGGTTTAGCGAATAGGAAAAATTTGATCAGTGCAACTCCGCCCAGGGTGAAATCTTGCCTGTTCTTCCGTACTACTTGCCTCTCGAGCTGAATCGTCGAAACACAATGGATGTCTGAACCCTAGTGGTGACTGGGACCAAGGAAATCCCCCGATGGTTTTCGCAAGAACCTCTGACACCTTTCTTGAATATAGGAACTATTATCCAATAACACCAGCACAGAGGGATGATCTCTGTCATCCATACAAGTTAAAACAACTACGTCCAGACTTTTACTAATGACTAACCATTTTCTTTTAATAGTACCGGCACGAGGTCATTTGGGTCAGCATCCCTGTTACTTTTGAGGGCCGTTGGCGGACCGCAGTTTTAATAGGTTTGTCCTAACTTTACCGACCGGGGCACTACATTATAAGTTTGTGGTGGTAACACAGTAGAAGCAGGAGGCCAGCTAAATTGACCCTCAAAGTCTTCTGCCTAACACTCTAACCTTCTAGATCTATTATGAATGATTGTAATCTACCTCGATGATAGCTTCATTGACAGACAGTCGCTTAGCACCAGTGGCTCGGATAAGCTTGAAGAGTTTGCTGCTATTCCCTGAAGCAAAGGCATCTTTCATTTTCTTGGAATCCTCCATTAGCCAAGCCTTACAGTCGAGGATCAGGCTGCGCTTCAGATTCCTACCCATATACCTCGTAAATTTGTTATATGAACTGCCAGGAGGAGCGTCCTCCCTGGCATATAACAGCTCCAGTTATTCATCTGAGATCCAGTGTTTCTTCAACCTGCGAATCACTATGCTGCATGTTGCATTGCCTGATTCATTAATGACATGTGTGATTTGGGTCCAGCAGCTATTGGGATCTTCAGAGTGAGGATTGCTAAGCTTGCATCGTAGGCTAGTTTAGTATTTATGCTTCACTGCCAGTCTGGCTAGTTTTCCAACAGCCAGCCGTTGCTGTCGGTGAGGTCATTACCCAGCGAAAATAAGAACAAAACGGCAATAAACCACCCGTGGACTGAGTCCAGATGTGTGCTCCATCAAGAATGACAGTCCTGAATGGAGCCCGGCCACCACCTATGTGGTTCATCCGAAACGAAGACGTAGTTCGGTCTGATTCGTGCTGAGAACTTTACCTAGTTCATTCTGACCAGTCGCGGTGGCCGTGGAGTCACCCGAAGTGTATAACCAGTATCGGGTAGACAATGTAAGTGTTGTCAGTTCCAGACGCTGACAACTTTCCTGGATTCTAGTCTCTAAACTGCAACAGACGTGGACATTCACGAGTCTAACATTCCTGCGAGAGCGGCCTATTGATTTATGTGCATCAGAATGCGAACGTTGAAAATAGCTGTATTAATTGACATTCTCGATCTAAGCAAGAGATGAGGTAGGCCTGAGGCTGGATCGTAAGAGATACGACTTGTCGGCACAGTGTGACTATGATTAACCTGTAGAGCAACTACTATAAATGGGAGTCGGGAGAGCCCCGAGAGCCAACTTTGATAGGAGAGTGGGGTGGAGTCAGCAGTAGTATGTTTTCGTCTATCTACCCTGCTGTATGCGGCAGACAGGGTGAGCCGGTTTATACTGTGAGACGGCCGATGCACTATCGAAGTATTGGTGTTGTGAATAGTCGTGTTTGTATATGGGCTGAAATACTGCCAGGAGGCTCAGAACTTGACGGGAAAACGATTAGAGTTCTCAACCAAAGCCTTTGGCTCAAAATCCTAAACATCAGAGCAACATGTGAGTTGCAGTATACTAGAGCTGGTACATTTTTCGGAAAACGATGCTAATCTTTTTCTGACCCCCACCCTGGAGGACCAGTAAAAAGTTCTTTTTCTACTGATTATTCTTTAACAGGATGGGCAAGTCACACCATCATCTAGAAATAGTGGTCCTTTATGTTCAGTTTTGATAAGGAACTTTATGCTAAGATACGCACAACCGTACTCACTTTTTTACTTAGTGAACTACTTAACAGTAAGTATTAATCTACTAAGCAAATCCAAAATTCATCTCTGACTGTCTAGAGAACCGGTTGTCAGTGATTCCTCTGATCATTGTGATCAAGTTGGCTTTGTGTTGCAGTTTCCTATGTATTCCCTTGTTTATGGGTGTTCATCTTTTATTATCCTTGCTCGATTTCACGCCAATACTCAGTAGGATTCTCCTCGACTTCTATTACGTTGTTTCTCTCAGAACATAATTTACACAAACGAAACTTGCGATAATGTTGACCGAACGGGAATGCAAAGAAGCAGTGTAAGTGCGAATGGGCCGATTGCTATGGCTGATGTGGGTGTAGACGGCATGTGCGCCCGGTGTTTGGACAATATGAATACGGCTATTGAGTGTGCATACTCGATTAGCGTATTGAACTTGATCTAGTGTCATCCGCTGGTCAATAGAAGACGAATGGATACTTGATACCGGTGAATGTCAGGGCATCAGGTTGGCGTTGAAACGCTTCATCAGTAGGAAATGGTCTGTTTCAGGATTTAGTACGTCCATTTGGTACAACCGAATGCGGATGAACGCTTAGTTATGGTTAGCCTATCTTATCTAGTGCGAGTTTGTTGGTACAGTAAGCACCCACGGTCGTCTCACGGCTGCTGGATGATGATGAAAGGAATCACTCGATGAGCATATCATTGCCAACCTGCATTCTTTTTAACGGCATCATGATTTTGTTCGCTGCCATCGTTTCAGACCGTTAATCGCGGAGGCCAATGCAGCTCGTGAAAAGAAGTTGGCTGAATCTAAAGCGGCCATTCTGTCAGGAAATGTCGGTGAAGCAGCCGAAAACTCCAAACAAAATGACGTGGTTCCCACGGAGCTCAGTGGTGATGAAGTGGATGACGGAAATGGCACTATGGTTCGACAGTCTACCGTGGGCAAAAGTGACAAATTTATGTAAGTCGCTTGTATTTTTCGCCGAATTTGCACTCAGTTGACAATGCAAATCGTGAAGCACACTACTGGTGTTAGCGAGGACCGCAGTAACGGATTTACCGTAATTATTTTCTGCCAATTCATTCACCCTTGCCATGTCTCATCATTGGTTGGTATGTGTTTATAGTTTCTTACTTTGATGTTTCATTAATCGCAGCTGTTCGTTCTTATTGGATTCGCTCTTAGTTTGCGTGGTCTCGACGATGCTGCTAACTCAGTCTCCACGGGGTCGTTCAAAAGAGACTCCAAGGTGAAACGTCGGACTAGTTCACCGCCTGCTGAAGATGACGTTGATGACATGGGGACGATGGTAATCAATCCTAGTGAAGATGAAGGGGAAGAAGAGGACAGCGGTTCTGTGGTGGTGCACGACACGGCAAGCTCGACCGATCTTGGCCCGGAAGAGAATGAGGAGGAACACGTGCGCGAGCGACGTGCGGCGTTAGAAATGCTGGATGCTGCTGTGCCTGCAATCACAGGCGAGAGCACTTTGACACGAAGGGCAAACAATGGTGGTGCTGGTGCTGTGCGCGGCTGGTGAGTCCCGTATATACGCGTGTACATGTAATCTAGACCACTGATCACCTTTAGTAATGCTCTATAAATCGACCATCTTGTTTTCCTGGGTGTCATATGTCGAAGCGTTACCACACCTACGTGTTACTGCGCTCAGCTGATTGGTTGCCATTACACAAGTTCGGAAGTCAAGTGCTCATCACATTACAATTAGACGCCTTGTTTTTTTTTCTCAATATTTAGGTGCCCTCCGCTAACTGTTTACGTGTGTTAAACTGCTTTCAATACTCGACTATCACGAGAAACACGGCACAGTCTGTTTAGGTCTCCAAAAGAAAATTAAGACCATGTGTTCGTCTCTCGCTCTCCATGTACATTGATGTGCGTTGTCACTGGCGCCTTCAGTCTCCAAACAACGGCTACAGAGTACACGAATTGCCGTTTTAAGTAAACATTTCGTGAACGATTGATTGAATGTTTTCATACTTTGTCATAACTCTACCAACCGTGCGGTATCAGAAGACGGGGCGTGATAGCGTTCACTAAATTTCTGTCTCCCAGCACGGGATCAGAACGAGTGTGACGTTAGCCATAAATGTGACCACTCTGACATCAGTCAGGAAGCAGAAACCTTTTGATCCAGTTTGACCAGACCACCAGCCGTTGGTAAGACGAACAGAAATAAACGGGTGATTGGGTAAACGTACATCAGCCGTCTGCAACAATGGGAACTCTTCCGCAACAACTTCACTGAACTTCCTGGTGGTTTTCGCTGCACTAGGGTCTGAACCGTTAGCGTACAGTGATTTAGTCATAAGTGGGACTACTAATCAAGGCAGAAATGGATAGCGATTTTTGTAACTCCCGCCTTGTTATGACCTCTTGGGGTAGCTTTTCATCAATTCGCCAAATTGTTCTCTCAGGTCTTATTTTTCTTGAATAGCTCCCCAAATTAGGTGTATTGTTTGTATTTTTGACAGATTTGGGTTGATGCTCCCAGGATCTTACTAGCATTAAAAACGACTCCTCAAGTGTTATGTTAGCGATGATCTACAGGTATGAACATTAGTCCATTTTAGATCGAACGTCGTTCGGTTGGTCGCAGCTGTCGCATTCTCATGGACTGCAGTCAGCCTCTGTCAAAAAGAAGCACAATACTCAATCTTCACTCTTGTTGCAGTTCATCATCGGCGCACTTCCTTATCCTGAGACAACCGTGTTGACTACAGCGCCATTGTGCTGACAAAGGATACTGCGGAATTACCATGCTTGATCTGTCAACCACGTTCGTTTGTGGTCAGTTTGCCCGATTGCTCGTAGTGGGGAAACATTAACTATCCAGTTTGCCCTTGTCGACGACCTCGTTCTCAATCAGCTTTCTTACTGTCTCCTTCGTATACTGCATTAAAAGAGCTTGTAATATTGCTGCCGAGGTATACAGGAGGATGGAAAAGTCACGTTGTGTGTTTGACAGTCTTTGCCATTCGTGACTTCGTAAAAGTGCCCGTTTATCGATTAAAAACAAGGTTTACAATGTATATGTGCCCATTTTTGCTTTATGATTCAGAGAGTCGGCTTATTCGTACGGATGATGGATCTGGAGTATCGGTATGTGGCTATGGTTTTTTCCGCCGGTTAACCACTATGAAATCGGCTGACTGCGCATACAACACGACAATTTATCAGTGCGTTTTCGGAAAATGTGGAAGCTTTCGACCGATAACCGGGGTGCTGAAATGCACGGTCTTCGTTGGCTAGGTCACTTAGGTCTTGAGCCGATGGAGCGTCTGCCATATTGTGCATTGTTCACTCCGGTTGTTAGTGGTTATAGGAAACTGTAAGGTGGCTAGGCGCTTGCACAGTCATTGGTTATGAAAGTTTTGACCCTCCTGCTAAACACCTTCGGTAGGTATCACTTACTCATCTGTGGGGTTCGCGACGGTCCGCAACACTGGCTGGAAACTCTTTCATGGAATTGTGTCTCAGGCAGTGGCGAGTTTGTATCTGCGATGTTGTTGACTTTTATTTCCCTTTCCTTGGAAAATAGACACTTTTTCCCAAAAAGTCGTTCTACTTGTCAACTAGGTTAGGTTTTTCATTTTTGGCAGTCCGAACACCCGTTCAAGATTGGAAATGTTGATGATGACCCACACAATATCTTAATATCTCTCTATTCAGCATCTTGTGATTTGTCTAAACGGCTTAGCTTCTTACATTAGCATGCTAAAATAGTGGTTCACTTTGATTGAACTCAATTTAGAGCTGCGGACACTGCGGGGCTTGGTAAGAAGCCGCATGCGATCATGTTTGTGCAGAATTGTTTATGGGACCTTCAATTAGTTCTCAGTTGCGTTTATTCTAAAGTCGCCTCTTGGCCAAAAATATAAGAATTCACTAATGTTTATTCATAGTGTATTTCACTATATTTCACCGCTTAAGAAGCGTTGCCCCCCCCTTACTTTACGTCAATGCAGTGCCGCCGAACCTCAGTCTCATTATGTCGGAGTCTCTCCAGTGGCCGGTCAGCCGTTTGGTGCTCAGCGTCCGTTTGCTCCGTTCTCCCGAGCTTTACAACAAAGCGGTCTATTTCCCGGTGGACTAGTCAATGAACCGGGTGCTCTGAACCGACTATCCTATGCAGAACTGCAACAGCTGTTATCCACTCTAACCGTTGATCTAGAAACGGAACTTCGCAATCTGGCTGTCCGTTATCGCCACAAGCGTCAGCCACTGTTGGATGCTATCGCGGAGAAAACCGCTCAAGCAGCAGAAGCCAAACTGTTGGATACCAGTCATTCCGGATCGAATGTGCAAGGGTCAACCAAACTGTCGTCTGCCACAACCCTTGCCTAACGCATTTTAAAATCCTAGTGCACTAATATACCTTCCGTTATCTGAGCTGCGTAGTGGTGCATTTGCTGTAATCATATAACTTATGACTACATATGTGGCCTGATTTTCACTATTCATGGTCTGCTTTTATGCTTTTTTGTTGTTTGCCTCCTTCCACTTTTGACGATCATTAAATTCATTATCAGTTGCTCCGTGTTTTTTACGTGTGGTCAGAATGCTTTTCACAGATATCCTTGGATATTTCTTTAAGACTGACTAAGAACCGTAATTAAAGGGGAGACCATTTAATACAACTCATCTACGGATATCTGTAACGACTTTTGCATCCTTCTTGCTATATACGACTTTCTGGTTCATTTAGGGTTATTTGCATTCCGTGGTCAACAAGACCATTACATCACTTCTGCTTTTTTTACGGCATATTGTGACTAATACATTTCTGACAAGATGCTGATTCCAGCAAATCAAAAACCATCTTGTGATTGTCGTATAGACGGTTTCGTTGTTTCTACGGTTCATTTTGTATCGAACTTTCTGCGTTGGTTTTCCTTATTGAAGTTATAGATTTTAAAAACGCTCGGAAGGTTCAGCGAACAAGCGTGTGGGTATACAAGCAGTGTCACCAGAAACACCGAGATGCTGTTTCAAAACAGCTAAAACTTAGCCGTTTAATCAAACGAAATCGGTGGATTGTACTTTTTTTTATGGGTTCTTATTATGTTTTTGTATCCAAAAGACTGCTGCTACCAGGTTTGTTACGCGAGCTGGCACATTTTGTGCACAAGTTCGTGCAACTGTTATGATCGTTCTTTGCACAACGATCAACATTCGACTCGTGCTTATTCCTGTTCTAGATTTTTGTCCACGGTTTTCTCTACAATCAAGTTATATGGTGATTTTATTTTTGTCTCATGCGAACCAGGGCAGCTATCCTCAGTATGCATATTCAGACTGATTGCTAACCCCCAGCATTGTGATCAGCCCATTACAACGTGACTCATTTTCAGTAAGCAAGTCGGACACTTTCTTCTCAAAATACTCGGGAAGCTGAGAGAACGGGCGAGTGAGTCAATCCAAGTGTAAGATTTCTGACCTCCCGGTGGGGTTTCGCAGATGTATGATGCGCGCCGTTCCCATTCATGGTGTAGACCCAGTCGAAATCCAAATTCTTCACAGCTGGATCATGTCTTGATAACAAATTCTTATCAAGTAGTTCAGCGCCCATGCCTCAACTTTCGGATACTGAATTTGTAGAATTGTAACTAACAGGTTACCTCACGTTCGAGGACTAACTTTACAATCTCAGCTCATATGAAAATATGCGCTACTGACAGACGAAACTCAAGTTGTTCTACCGAGATGACCACTCAGTAGGTTATTCTCATTTCAGAGGATGTGACAAACTACGTACCATCAAAATTATGTTCTTTGTCTCTGGACATTCACCAGTGACCAAAGTTGGATTTAAGGTAAATAGTCGAGAAGCCTGTAACCTCTGTTCAAAGATTATGACTGTTATTGTGGTGGATTGTCAGGCCAGAGGGGCGAGTATTCAAACGCTCGGCGAAATGCCTCAACGCTGGAGGATGCACGTCCACAAACACTCAACGATCGGATGGCGCACAACAGGGGCAATCGGATGAGTCGTCGCTCGATCGGATCGGACCAACGGGCGAGACGTGGCACGCAAAATAAGATGGACGACCAAATCGGAGGCGCGATTATTCCAACACTCGGGAGACTATATGGAAACGGTCGTGGAGGACAGCCAAAGTTCACAGTGGATAGATGAAGGACAACACGAGCGACCGGACGAGCCATCGCCCAATGAAATCGGACCAACGGACGAAGATTGGCAGGCGGAAAACCCCCGGATAGAAAGCGCCGTTCACCCACATGAACCACGCAGAAGTGCACACGACGCGTGAGCGGAAACTTCGGGTTGTTGTGGACTAGAATTCTGACTCAAACGCGAGTGCGCGCCTAGCATGCGAACTGGCGTGTTGGACAACGAAGATTTTGCCTTATTGGACGCCTTTTCGTTACATTGTCTATCGTTGTTTTACGAGGTGTCCTTCCGCAAAGTGCAATTTTCCATTTGCAGATGGTTCGGGTTAGAGGGTTAGGAGTGGCTGCTTAACTAAGTTTGCAAAGCGGCCATGCGTGCATCATACTTTGCATTGGAATGTGACCGAGAGCATGGCTGTTCAGTCGATAGTCCTGTGGTTGCTTCGGATAGGGACACGCGCTTTTTATGAGTGCTAGTAGGAGCGAGACTCCAGCTCAGTCGAAATGAACAAGGCTTAATGCGGAAGCCACGATAAAGTATGGGCGGTGTTCAGTTCGAAATAAGTTAGTTCTCAGAACTTCTACCAATAATTCAAACGATTCAGGTGAGACTCGATTGCGAAACATCTGGGCTTCGGCTGAATTCGAACCGGTGACAGAAACATTGTGCCCAAACGCGGTAAGCACTCTACCAGCTGAGCTACGTGGCTACGCCAAGAGTTAACAAATTTCGTATTTGAACTCAGTTACCCGCCCAATTCACTGTCATATGAAATCCACTAAATGATCCAACGGACTGACTGCTCAAGCAGGATTTCTCGAAAAGTTCACGCTGGAATCCACCATCACTACAGTTAAGCATTGAAATTGCATTACTTATAGGTAGTAACCCAGCTGGATGAACGCTTGCCGCATTTGAGCATGCTGTTTCTGTCGCTGGTTCGAATCCAGCCGAAGCTCAGGTTTTTCATAGTTGGGTCTCTTCTAACTCATCAAATCTGCCACACCACTTACAAGTAATACAATTGAAACCATGTTCATTTGGTGTAATGCAGTCAACGGCTTCAACCTAACTGAAAAATCCTGACAATGGGATCATCCACGATTGACGCATAACGTGTTCCGTCCTTGCCTTCCGCACACGACAGCGGTTAATTAACTTGTGTTGATGACATACGATAGAAAGAACCTATGTTGCCAAACGTTCCGAATTGCACCGAGTTCATATGAAGAAAAAAGGTACTTTGGCAAGCAGTCTGCTTTCGATTATTCATCATCAGGCCGACTACACCATTTTGCATCATCATGGCTGTCAAATCAGTAAGTCAGTTTGTTACATAATTACGTCAAGCGGTTCTGAATTGAACGGAAATTGGGTGAACAAGTTGCCCTTCGGAGTTGTTAATTAACTGACGGGACCATGGTAACTGTGGGACGACATTTTTCTACACATGCAGCTGGATTGTGCAACTGAATTCCGATCTCTTCCGCGGTGGCCTGAATGCAAAATTTAAATCAAGTGGATTTGGTTACCTACTTAACCCACTGTGTCAAGTGGAATCCATCCAATGACCTGGGGTATTGACTGCCGCCCATGCAAGATTTTCCAGTCAGTTCGCGGCTGGAATCCACCAGCGCTACCGGTGAGCAATGGAATTGTGTTACTGATAGATAGTGTGGGGGAGTTGATAATTTAGAGGAGACTTGTCGGCGAAAGTCTGGACGGACACAGAGCATTCTAATATTAGCCCTATACTTGAGGTTGAGAAAGATGAACGAATGTTTTCTGAATGTGGCACTGAATCCTCATGTAGACGGTTCGGTTCCGAAAGGTAGAAGAAGAAACTTCCAGCGGCCAGTATATTCACTTTTTCAGTTAACTCAAACAAAAAGTAACCTCGACGTCTATGTGATCAATCTGTGTCCACGATTGACTTGGTAACGAAGGCCACCGGGTGGCGTGCACTGAAGACTAGATAGTCGAAAATGAGTACTAGCCCGAAATAGATCGTTATCAGGACAGAGCTGTAACAACCGTTCAATATTTTCTGTCCGACACCTAATTCACGTTCGGCGGCACTTAGCCCGACAGCTGGAATGTTCAAGCCTCTGACCGCCACTACAGTGTCTTTGCTTCGCTCGGTTTGCAGGAGATTAATGAGTTAGTGGTAAAAATCGTCTTTGACCATATCTGGACCACAATCTGTGAGAGCATTTGTTGCAAACAACAAACAGTGTTCGCAATGGGCGCCCCCTGTGTTCTAACTGTACCTTCGAGTCTGGCGGAGGAAACACGGGTGTGTGCGTATGCGTTTATGGCAATTTCAACACCGGTTTAACCAGCGGTTTGAGCCACAAGGTCTCCAGACAGGCTGACATTGTACGCTACGACTGGAGCTGGCGACAGGCATTGGGATTGTAACGCTGAGCTAGAATCCTGGAGCCGCATTTCAGAAAAACAACACATCGAGGACAAAGGTTTCCAACGTAGGTGACGAGCTACCTGTTGACCAATCTGCATAAGTATGCGAACATCGAAGGCATTTGTAAATGGTGCTCGGGGGACAATTGAGAGTTTGTATACGTGAGGCCAAGATATCACTTTCATGGTTGGCACACCATATTTTTGTTTATGCCTTCCGTCGCGAACAACCAATGAGGCAGGTCTCTTGTGTATGTGCGAAACCGTTACGGATGGTTCACGAAGTAAAAACTTAGCGAAAGGAGGTAAGTGATACTGACTTGTTTGGTGCGGTGGAATATGACGGGAAGAAAGCCGGTCGTGGACACCTCGGTCAAAGAGCTACGGTAGGAATATGAGACAGAATCTATAATTAATAGAGGTTCATAATCCTGGAGCTGCATAGCTCTCGATTGCCTGGGCCGAAGAAAGGGGTCGGTTTAAGGAGCCCAGGCAGAACATTCAGTTCAAAAGAAACCTAACCCATAAGGCAGCCTGGGGAAACCCAGAGTTCATGGTCTACTTGCGGCCAGTGACTAGTAGTGATTCGGTTCATACTCTCTTCGGATAGAGTTTAGAATGTCCAATGTATCCTACATGAGGTTAACACAGATGTAGCGCACTAGTTCAAAGACTAACCAAGGAAGACGGATCTCGTGTTGCAGTCCTACCCCATTTGAAGGTCCTTGAATAAATGGGCTTTCACAATGTCTGCATCTTCTTGCCGAGGGCTGGTGATCAAATTGATCCATACGTCATTCGAATGCGGTTCGGCCATTTAAGGATTCCAATAACCTTTCGTAATGGCCTGCATCTGGATGTGTCCATGGGTGCCGGGGACCGAAGATAGCCATATGCTACACGGACGCCATGCTGTCCGGGAACCCATGTACCATGTTGTGGTGAGGTAGCATACGCTATGTCGTTGTACCGTCAAAGAGAATATGTGACATCTTGTAAGAGCAGGCAGCCGGTGCCGATTGTGGTTACAGCTACGTGATCGTTGATTTACCTGACGCTTTTCCAGACTACTATTAAGAAGCACGAGTCTACGACAGAGAACATGTTAAGGAATGTGTTGGTTTTCTGAATAACTAATCTTTACGCTATCCGCGTCTTCGGTTCACAACAATTGGTACCGTGATCAGGATGCTTGTGGCCCGTACGACATTAGAACCGGATGGAGGAGTGGTCACGTGTTGCATAAGGGCAATGTGCGAGCTGCTCAGCTACTCACGGGCGCTGTTGTTCACTAAACGCGAATTCGAATGGCAATCAACCATAGCTATAAGCATAGCATCCCGTTTAGACCACTAGTGATCGGCAGCAGCAGCGAAAATCTGAGTCTGCAAGACACCCGGTGAAGAG
>LUCH01004736.1:2555-46126 GCA_013368495.1 Paragonimus heterotremus | reverse complement strand
AATGAAATCATTCACATAAAGGGGTTGGTCATTGTAGATTGGGTTCGTGTTCTGGGCTGGGAACCTCAGGACTCACAGAGTCGGTGGCTGGAGATGTTAGGTGGGATGGCGGCTAACCGAGCTCAGTTGCGTGAATGTTGTCATTTTTTGGCCGAGTTGTCTGTGAAGTGGGTGCAGTTAATGACGCGGGGCAGTGAAAGCCGTAAGGAAGCTGCCTTGCTGTTAACGCTTCACTTTCACTTACAGCTCGATTGTTTGTTTGCGAGGTGTAGACACCTTGATGTTGTATGTTTGAATAAAAAAACGTAGGTATTTTTATCACTTAGGTCCCCTCCACTTTCCCTTTATTTTCTTCTCTTTTCCTACGCAGGGTTTGCTTCTTTCTTCTTGTTCGTGGTCATGCGGCAGTTAAGTAGCAGTGTGAACCATTTATGTATTGCTGTCTATGGTGATGATGATGACGGTGAACGCAACCGGCTTTAGAGGGCACGTGTTTAGGTAAGTGACACGCAGCAATCGTTCAACTTGCGGGCATCACCACTTCAGTGTTCATATTCATTTACCATGGAATTGTCTTTTTGGGATGGTGCGTTCACAAATCACCGCTGAAGTGTTGAAGACGATAGAGTCTGACTGCTGTCTAGTGTCTCCATGTAATTTTAATGAAAAGGTAAACAAGGAGTTTACTGTAGTACTAATTGTGATAAAGCGTACATTCTTCTATAGAGACAGAATAACTATTCAATCGTTTCGCAGAATTTGCGTTTAGCTATGAATCAAACACTGTGGTCTTTAGCAGCCTTATACAGAAGAAAAAGCTATTGAAGGATGTCTAATAAGTTGCGGGGAACACATTACTAAATCACTGAAACATTGCACAACAGTTTTAGGTGAATTTATCCACTTTTACTGAAATAGCAGTGGGAAACCAATTTTCGCCAAGATAATTCCTTCTTGAGGTCTAGCAGATGATCGTATAATTGTACGGATTAAAAAGGTTTGCGAAATCAAAACGAAAAATTTAGTAATTACAACAAAAATGTTTTCCCACCAAGTATCTGACGCTTAAACTTGGACAATATGAAGTGAATGAGACACTTCAAGATGGCTGCGGAACTGCTTGGCAAGATGCTCCACCCAAGAATGTATGGGAGTAGGAAAATCGAGCGGAGCAGAGGTAATGAGAAAGGTGCTTTAGGGGTCTGTGCTGTGAACCTAAATCTTTCTCATCTTTACTGACAAACCCGCAAAAGAACTGGACTTTCCTGATTTTCTGCTTATAGATGACATAAAATAGTGGTAGAAAACTACGCCCAAAAGAATTTGGTAAAGGGAGAATGGGCCCAAAAGTAATACCAACCACCAAACGTGAATGTTTTTGGATGGCATGATAACACAGTCAAAGTACTCCTTGACACCAGTAGGAAAGATAGATGACCGGGGAATTATAACAAGTTCGTCAAACAAAGGATATAGGCTTCCAAGCCATCCAGACCTCCAAGACCACCCGATAGTAGGGATGGTATAATGAGAATGGTAATAGCCGCACTGTCTAGATTAAAAAAAGGTTGCGATATCTGGTATAACGTCCGAAATTGGGCCGTCTACCCGAAACACAAGGTTCGGAAGCTGGAAAAAAGCCGGCATAGGGCGACCTGTCAAGTGAGTGGTATAGATGAGTTTAGCGAAGAGAGGGAAATGACAGCGGCATATTTTCAGTTGGTCGGGGGGAATTTACAGACATGTAAGATGTTTAAGGAACCTAACGGAAAAGTTGTGATGGAAGTGTTTTTAGTTTTCAATGACTGACCTCTGAAGCTGTCTTTGGTCAGAGGTGATACCCGACTGGTATAGAACTCCTAGTTACAGTGAACTGTCGTCACTTAGTGTAACTTGACTAAGAAAGTGACATAATAAACCATTTTCGGGAAGTTCAGGAAAATGGATAAAATCTTAAGAAACTTAGTTTCAAAGCTGATTTAAAGGTACAGGAGTTCACAGAAGAGCAGACCAGATCTCAGAGAGCTTCACATGAACCATATATTATTGAAAACGGCGTTCACATCTTTATATTGAAGGCCAACACTCACCTTCCTCTAATCCCCACAGCGTACGTAACTGCATATTTGAGTCAAACCTCCCAAAGAGCGAGAAGTTGAGCAACGTTTTACCGCATTAAGAACTACCTTTGAGAACCTAGCGACTTCTTAATTCAGTGTACATAAATAAAATACAGTCGCGGCAAAAATTGCTTCTAATGTGTTACTGCAACCGCGGTTAATATCCACAGTGCATCTAGTACAAACTCCATCATCGTCCTCCTCCTCCTCTTCATCATCATTATCATCAAAAACAACAGTCATGAGCCCGACCAAAAGATACTGTGGCTCCAGTCGCCGCCCAACACAACAGTGATGTAGAATATCCTAGAAGAAAACGTTACTCAGAGGGTTAAAGATTAATAAAAGACTAAGCGGAATAACTAGAAGTGGTATTGATGCAGGTAAACTATTGACTGCGACACACTGTCATCTAGGATAACGTTTCTAACCGGCGATTTGAGTGATGACGAAGACTCCATCCAGGCAGACGACACCTATCGACTTTACCTAATGCAGCCGTCAGGGTCTTCATGTTTCCTGGCCACTTTGTTGCTTAATTACCACGCGATTTCACCTAATTGTTGATAGTCTCAGTGTATAACGCAAACTAGTTTAAACTAAACTGAATGGAGGCTACACATAGGAGTTGACCATAACCTATAGTATAGCCACACTAGAATTCTTAGAGGTAATCACTAAACATAATTTACTGCCGTTGCAGCTCCCACTTTAGTATTCGTGTATCAACCCCTGAAAAGAATCGGTTGGATTCTCTAAAACTGCAATTGACAGTATATCATCGTAAAACGCCATCCTTCTTTTAATATCGTCTGTTAGATTACTGTCTATCTTTAAACTCTCAGACTTCGTTTATCTCACAGGAAAACCGCAGCAGCCTTGAAATTTCGTCGACTTTCCTGCAGTATGAGGTGTGAAATAGTTTCAACAATTATAGTTGCATATTTTACTTGGGTTGATGAGAGAAGATCGGACGGTATATCCCATATAATTGTTCGTATCTTTCTGTATTATGAAAACACTACTGAACACACTTGGTTAGGTCGCTCGTCAACGACCAGGTCTAGTTATCTATAACCAATCCCTGTACCAATGTTACTTATATGAGACTGTATATACTGTCCGATCAGTAAACAATCGGTCCTCGCTTTCAGAGTTTTTTGCGTCGTCTGGTTTTACATAAGTTGTGACTCAATAAGTTATATACCAAAACCGCTACTCAAACACAAGGTGCCTAGTACTCAGTTATAAAGGCACTAAACTTTCAAACACAAGCATCTATTCAGCAGTTTATAAGAACAGGTAGTCGCACTAGGCCGAGGCTCAAAGACGAAATAAAATAGCAAATCCGACAGAAAAAGCTCTGGGGTTATTTAATTGCTGCACATTAATCTCCCGCAAAGAGCGACAAACGTGATAGCAGGCAGAACACATTTCGGCGCTGTTAGTGCATACGCTTGCTAGTTTGGAGGTGGATTACGCCTGATGCATTTACTCAGTTATATACTTACTGGTAATGGAAACCAGAGTATCACCGATTTTAATAGCTGACTTGATCTGTAAAGAAATGTTCACAGTTCCAGCGGAACAAGCTAGACAAAAATGGAACCCTGCTTTCAGTAAAGTCTCATAGGGGTTGGTTGTGGGGACATTGCTTCTTTTAATTTTCGTTAACGACTTATCGATATCCCTCTCATTTCCACACCACATGTCAGTTGACGGCCCATAAGTTGTCCAGAATTCGAGTCCTCAGAACGTCTGACTTGGTAAAACTCTCCGATTGGTTTGCAAATGGGGATCGACTCCTCATCCAGAGAAAATATGTGCATCTCATCAAAGACTGCGACAAGTCTACTCGGTGGGCCCTGCTCAGTGTGAGTAGTCCAAACCGGCTATCCCAGACTAGTGAAGTGAGACACACCGGTGTTCGAATCCACAGCGATTGTAAGCCGGCGACAAATGAGGCGATGAGGTCGTTATTCCACCTCATGACAGCCAACTTGTTTACAGAACGGGAAGTATTGATGCCGCTATATAGAGCACCTGTTGGGTCTAATTTTATCCGGGTTCGGACCCAAGCCTACAGAAGAACAGGCCATGCCTGGATAGTGTGCACAGGTTAGCTACTAGATTGGTCCAAGACACGAGGCCTCTAAACTAAGTTGGTGAATTAAAGTCCCCAAATTATTCTTCCTGGAAGGAAGGGGACCTGAAGAAGACTTCATGACAGTTTTGAAGGTCTAAGTGGTCTCACCGACGTGCTACTTGGTACATTCTTTTAAATAATGAAAGTGCTTCATCTAAGGGAGCATTTGGTGATGATTTACAAGCGCAGAGTTAACAAGTTGGCTCCTGCCTTATTCTTTCCCCACACAGTGCTGAACACATGAAACGAACTTCCCTTGTAAGCACTGAAAGTTTAAGTGAAGGTTTTAGGCTCATCTTAGGCCATGTGTGGAAGCGTGGGTTTTCACACCTGATTCAGCCTCGAAGTGTTATCCAGTTCCTGTATGTGTGTTTGTTTGTGGATCTGGCTGAAAGCGGACACTACATAGAGGCAGGTACATAAGTATTTTTTCGTCTTTCGCTTTCTTGCGTGAAAAACTGTTACGAACCCTACCTTATTAGACGTGAGATATTCAGTGAACCTACATAACACTGTTGGCAACTTAGTATATTGAAAGACTGATGTATGTAACAACGCCACAAACTCGCAGTATGGTAACCTGGTCGGTGGATTTAGAGTTCACCACCAAAATTGAGGTCCGCAAATGTATTTCAGCTTTTGGACGCTTTTGGGCTGCTAGTCTAGATGATGACGTGCCAGTATATTTTAAAGAAAGCGGGAGACGTTAGTAGTGGTCGCGACTCAGTTGTTTCAACTCATGTGGACAACGGAGAACCTCCCTCTCTGTTGGGATCACCCGATAATAGCCTCCATACTTAATAAAGAAATAAATATTTGCGGAAACCTGAGAGAAATTAGTCTGGCCTGTCTCAATTAGGCTTCTGTTATACTTGGGTAGCAGACAATATGGAAGAACAGGCCTAAACGAGGGAGTATTGTCCAAAAATGCACATTTGGCCAAATTCTGGAGCAGCGTCATGCGTACCCTTGGCTAACAACTGTCATTTTTCTTGACCATAAGGGTGCGTTCGACTCAGTCGATCGAACTACAATTTTAGAGTCGCCTAAACCCAAAGGTGCATCGAACAAGTATAAACAAACTGTCGGCTTTATTCTAATACTTCAACTCATGTTAGGGACTACGGTGAACCGTTCAACAGTTTTGGCGTCAAAATGGGCGCAATGCAAAGCTGTTTAATTCCACCAACTTCGTTTAACGTTGTCATAGACAAGGTGATAGAGAAATACTGGTGACACTCACGGGATGTCGGCACTGATCTCACACCTGATGGAAGAACGACCGATGTTGACTATGCCGCAGTCGGAAGTATAGGGGATGCAACTGAGGTTTGTATCTTCCAGGCCAGAGCTGCATTCCCTAATTTAGGACAACTCTGGCGACAGACAGGCGCCTCTCTGAAACTTAAGGGTTGTGTATAAAAGGCAATTATGCGGGCTGTGCCCCTTCACGGCAACAGAAATTAGCTGTCCAGAGTAAAAGGCATGAGCTGTCCTCAGGTATTTGATCGCTGATGTTCGCGCTCGATCGCTTGCTCGCATCGAGTGGCGTCAGTGGATAAGTACCGGGAGGGTTAGGAGAGAGGTATTTGGCAGAGTGCCAAACGAATTCTTTTGCACAATCTCCGGGCATGCACATGCTTAGATGGTCGTGCCATGTAATAGGTATTCTAGTTGTAGCCTGTTACACCGTTCACATTTTTTCGATGACAATCGAAAGTCGTGAGCTGAAAGGTGAACAGATGACGACCTGGTGCAGAGAAATGAAGACGTTCGCTAAGGGATGGCCAATGTAAGTCGGGTTCGTCTTCCGAACTGGGAATCGAGCGACCCACAGAGTCAATGGCTAGAAATTTTAGGTGAGAAGGCGGCGGATCAAGTTCAATAGAGTAAGGGTTGTCGTTGTTTCAAGCAAGTAAAACAAGTGCACTTAACGAAGCGGAGCAGTGAAAGTCATAAAGAAGCTGGGTTGCCGATGATGCCCTACTTTCACCTGTAGCTCGATTGTTTATCTGCACTATGTAGGCGACTTGACGTTGAATGTTTTTAGTATGAACATAATTGTGTTCCAACTGTTAGGTCTCATCTCTTGCCCTTGTTTTTCTTCTTTTTTCGGTTATGGCTTGCTTTTTCCCTCAAGGCTGTATAACGATTAGGTATCGCCAGAACCACTGATAATCGCTGTTATCATAGACAGCAATACATCAGTGGTTCACACTGATGCTTAACTGCCACACAACCACAGAGAAAAACCCTATGTAGGGCGAGAGAAGAAAAAAGAGGGTACATAACTGCTAAAAATAGCTTGGTCTACATTCAGACATTCAATATCAAGGTGCCTACACCTTGCAAACAAATAACCGAGATGATGTATCGCGGAATCGATGTTTGGGTCGAAGAGGCTCAGCACTTTCGCTTGCGGTTGTGTGGAGAAACACAGGAAAAATATTGAAGTGCTTTAATACGCGCCGTAACACACTGACTTCACCACGCATTACACTTCTGTATACATTTTCGATGTGAAATCCCAGGTCTCATTCTCTTAGGCTTAACACGATCGTCGGTTTTACATTTGTAAAAAGTTTCCGTCCTTTGCAGCTCATGATGGTCCCTAGATGTAACTTGCTGGTGAATGTATAGCAAAACCGGGGTGGCACTCCGCTAAAAATAAATAACCACCATTGATATTCATCTGTCTATTACGCATACTGTCGTTTTATAGAAAAACACGGGACAAACAAGACACAAACAGATACCTTTGATCGAAATGAGGAGGTGACGATGTCGAAAAAACTTGCAAAGTTTGAAAAGTTCATAAATGAATCTGAATGTGGATCAAGAATTATAACGATAAGTACTTTCCCTCATTCCGAGAGCTACACAACTGGCCCAGCCGGATGATACAGTAGTAGATGAGGTTTGTAAAATGCTACTCTTCACTCATATTAATCAGAAACGCATAACAAAGGAACTCAATACTAGTGAGTTCTTGCGTATCCATTGTTTAATCAATGATTTCTAACAGATTAGATTATCCACAGGAAAGTCCCTGGCTCTCAAATGTCTCAAAATCCTCAGGTTTCCCACCTACTTTCACGTAGTTAATTTCCGTCTCAGCCATCAAGCGTTGACTGAGGTCAACACGCACAGATGTCAAGTATGAGTAGGTGGACTATCATAATGTCTGTTAGATCACTGAATCATAAATAAGCTTCCACGCAACCGCGTGGTTTTCAAATTATTCTCAAGCCGTACAGTATTGCTTCTTCTCTGTATTCCGAGATTGGGAAGTTACAGAAGTATCGCACTCACGTATGTGTTACGTACACAACCGTTGAACTGGGGGTATTTCTGAATTGTATACGAAAGTAGACTTATATGCACAAGTGACTTGACTAAACTGCAACCATGTGACTACCTAACTGAAGAGCACACGAACTGTTTTATTGATTAGTTGCGTGTGCTCTCTTCATTAGGCTTATATGCAAGTGCTCGTAGGTGATAAAACAAATAAACCTACTATTCCTACATATGACTTCGAATGATTTTTCATTCCTCTTTGCAGTACCAAACAGAACCATAAATCTGGATCCTTGCAACCGAAGCGCCGGGATATATTACATGCATGCACAAAAATTGAACTGTCAGGCTGTTAACCGACACTTCCTGTAAACTGAACTGAATCGAAGAACAACACGAACATGTTATAATTACTTGCATAAGGTAATCGACTAAAAGCGCTATTCAGATAGCAGAATGAAATACCGAATTGTTCTCCTCGCATCCTTTCGTGACTCTAGCTAAGATCGGTCATAGCTCATCGCGTGTTGACTATGCGCTCATGAATGATAACGTTAGCATCGCTGATCTCGATGTCACTGAACCTCTCGGGATAAGCAGTAATCTCGTTCAACTTCGTCTGCAGCGCTAGCATAGTCCACTCAGCCGCCAACAAGCTTAAAAGCACTTGTAAAGTGAAACTGAATATACTGTGTTCACACCTGGTGGCTCAGGTTTGGGGTGGATTTAACTTCTTTCATTCGTTTTATGCGCTAAGTGCTAAGTTGAAGAATATTCCCTTGAAAGTCTTTGAGAAGTCACGATCACTGACTGTTCAGAAACTCAGCAAGTCATCGTTTCAGCCGAACAGTTAGACGGTTAAGCTTAATGTAGGAAACGCCATGGGCTGGCGTGTTAACGGGAGTCACGATCGGAGAATGATGGCATTCCTCATGCGCAAATCAGAAACCGATGCACCAAGTTCGTTCGGAAGGACTGCTTGCATCATCAGCAACTGCAAACTGCCCGATTCAACTGCCTGATAACATTTTTCGATATGAACTGTCAACACGGAAGGCAAAAGCTGAGACACTACGGCTCTTGGGTATTACAGGACTAACAAGCTCCAGTACAGAGGGCGCAACTGTTCTGGTGAGTTTTGTGGCGGTACTTACGCACATACCTCTTTAACCAGGTTTGAGCTGCCGGCCTGGCGGACGGCATTACCACTATGAATACTTGGTCAACAGCTAAACTGGAAAAGTTTCTGCACCACAGGGATAGTTCTGTTTGCTTTGAGGGCATTTCCCCTGAGGTACTGTGTGAGACAGTCGAGCAGCTTGATGAACTCATTGGTATATTTTCGACGCAGCCCATTTCATAGCAGCTAGTATCCAACACCTTGAAAACTGCCAACATCACGTATGTCTTCTCAGGTAGTAAAGAAAATCAATTCAGTAGTTGTCGACCAATCGCTAGGCGGTCCTGTTTGTCAAAAGTATGAGACGCTCGTACATGAGTAGCTCCATGAGTACTTGCCATTTCGCAACTTATTTTCCGAGGTGTAGCGTGCTTTTAGGAAAGATCGTTTGTGCACCACGAACGTGCTACAAACAGTGAACCATGTAAACTGGTCAATACAATGGAGGTGATACCGCTTAGCCTGCACTAATTAGAACGTTTGATCCAGCGGACTATCCGGCTCTGATTGGCAAGCTTCACCACCATGTAGGAAGGTGTACCCTCCCAATCGACACTAGCATGTACATGTAAAAACTTCCATTCTCCAACTGCGAAGACAGATTTAGTGATGTACTTCAAGGTTCTCTTCTTGGCCTGCACTTGTTCTTCATTTTTATCAACGACTTCTTCCAGTCTTCTCCGCTGTTAACGTTTGACGGTCATTTGATGTACCCAATACCTAGCCTACCATACAAAACGACCTGACGTCATGTTCAACTGATCTAAATCAAACAAGCTTGAACCATGGACTCTTGTTTCACACTCACTGTCGAGTTCCCTCAATATGAGCGCAAATACGAGGTCCAACAATGTTTCAGCACTACTTGGGACGCTTTTCGCCCAATCTAACCCCTGATATTCAAGCTTCTCGATGGAATCTCTATTTGGCTGCGTTTGTAGCGACCTAGAGATTTCACTGGCCTGCCTGCGGTATGATGTGTAAAATAGTTCCAAAACTCATAGTTACATATTGTACCTAGGCTATTAAGAAAGCTCGCAAGATGCATGTTGTCCGATTGTTTGTCTGCATGCCATGTGACTACGGCGCGAATACGAACGCACACGTGTGTCAAAACACATCCAGTTCAATCGCTCGTCGACGGCCAGTCTCTAGCCCCTCTAGCTAACTTACGTGTCGCTGCCATTTCTAGCGCAATAAGAGACCATCTGTATATTTCGTGCAATAAATATTCGGTCTCTTTTCTCTACGGCCTTTTGTATTTCGCATCTGGTTAATTCGTACCTGGGGGAAAAGACTTAGTGCGCCGTGCTCTAAACGTTTCAAGAATGTACCTACGATTCTACCTCTCTCAATTCAGAAGGACAACGGCTCCTCGATAATGCCCAACGTAGTGCCACTAAGGCTGCCAGTAGGTTAGGAACCAAGCCAAATATGAAACGTCACGAGGAACTGGATAGTTACTTAGTACATTTTTGCCGGCTAACGGGTTAAATAGTGCTCATCCTCTTGACTATCAAATCACCTGATCACATGTGTGAATTGGTGATGAAAATGGCAACAACAGGAGGTCTGGAGAGTCAACCTTTTAACCTTCAGATAAAATACAGCCGACTGAATTACATGTAGATTTTTACCGCTATGTATACATAGCACTCCATGTTTTAGACATATATGTGAGGCATAAAGTGCTCTTCTTGAGCTTGTAATCTTTGTGAAGTCTATTTCCAGTTTTAGAATTCAGGTTGATCCGCATTTTCTCTTGCATCTCATTTGCTGCACTCGCTTCCAACTTTTCGTGGTTATCGCTCCCAGGTGCATGAATTTACACAGCGGGTCACATCCAAGAACAGAAGCCTTCTATTTCCGCCAATATATATATATATATATATATATATATATATATATATATGGAGAGAAACGGAAATTTTGAAATAAGCATATATATATGCCGAGTATAAACAGATCTTAATTAGATGGGTGACATCATCACCGTTATCCGTATAGACCATGTGACTAAAGCTTACGCCATATGATACGTGTACATGTCAAGACTATAAGCTGACAATGCCTGAACCAAAACGTGCACTAAAAACGGACGAACGGATTTTGAGGTGTGAAAAGAAAAAAGGATGAAATGTGTCAATCACAGTTCGATTGTCGCTAAGACAAACTATTTTTGGGAAACGACAACTACTCACTAACCCAACGCATAAAAAACTCACGATTTAAAACACGCGCACTTAAAATCGTCAAAAGAGTACAAATCATTCGGTGCAATGAATCAATACACTCCTATATTTGGAGACGAACAGAGAAGTTTTAAATTTTCTGAATTGCTTATTTTAATGCACTTAACCAAAGGTTGAACACTAAAGGACAACGTGGAAATAAATGCAACCCACAGTTTACTCCCATAAGTTTTTAGACTGTCTATTTCTTCACTGGTTTTACGGGGCAGGAAGTGTGACACTCATGAAGACCTCGCGTCTCAAACTGGTTTAATATAGATCTGTGTTTTTTTCATGTTTCCAACTCATTGTCAATTTCACTTTTCGAGCAGATGTTAAGTAGCCGGCCATTTTTCCCAGCAGAGTGAACCGTTGAAACGGTTGAAGTTTGTCACACAGATGCGTTTCAGCTATTCAAATACGCTCAGAGACCCCCATCACAAGTCAAAACGTGGCAAACAAGCTTGTTTTAGTGTGTCATCTTCAGATCAAATGCAGAATGACAAATATAGGAAGAGTTATCAAACCAGAATTGCGTGGAACCTAATACTCTGTGAACCTAGTGACACTTGAGACAGCAACTGTGGTGCCCCGTTAGTTTTCCCAGTGAGGGCACTCCATGCTAACTTAAGTGCTCGAACGAAACTTTTGCGCACACATACTAGGGCTTCACAGCCGGATTCCGATGGCTTCCACTGCAGGCAGTATACGACTAATAACCCTTCTGATGTGAACATATGTGACGCGGTAGATGGGCTGAATACGACTTCCACATTCGTTCGGCGACCAGGGTGGACTGCGTGGATCAGAATTACGCTGAGAGTCTTTTGCTGTTTTCGGGCCGTCAGGCGAGCTAGATGATGTTCTACAAGCGCCTTTTCGTGTGATCGAATAGCATGATTCACTGAAACAAGAACATGAGTAGCTACAAAATGAGTTGGCAGGGATGAACATTGCATCTTCGAAACGAGGGCGCACAGCCGGCTAACAGGCACACGATAGTCGTCTTTGTGTATCGTGAAACATTATCGCCTGGTCCGTCTCAATCCCCATGTTCTGCGATACAGTTGATAATGTTTGTACAAGTTCACCTAGGTGATTTCCGCCTGATGGAAAAGTCAAGGTCCTGTGCTTCCGTCCGTAGCTTGCGAAGAGCTAGGATTTTCATTGACGCGCAGCGTTCCACATAAAAACTTGAGCCTTCTGCTTAGCATGTCATTAGTACAAATTTTGCAGATTCAGTTTGCTGGATTGACTATCAATTCCTGTTTCCGCTTCATTGTAACGAAATTGTGGAAATGAGCGCACTGGGCACTCTGTGTCCATTTCCTATGTATGCCTCGTAGAGTCAATCCATCGGAGGTCAACATGGCCTGCCGTTGTTTGGAAAATTGACGCGGCTCCAGAGTTACTGTGTCCATATTCCCTTAGTGTCACTAGATTCACGCTGTATTGGGTTCCGTGCGATTCTCAATCGGTAAATACTTTCAAATTTGTTGGGCTGTATTTGGTCTGAAGATAGCCCAGCAGAAACGAGCTTGCTCGCCACGTTTCGATTGCCAGTATGGTTGTTGGCTGAATGCGGCGATCGTCAGTCGGGTACCGTAGATGAGAAGTACCATGTTATTGTGCAGTATGGAAATACGGATATAATCCACATCCGCCTCCTATGGGGTTGGAATAAAAGAATGACAACTACAGCTGAATTTAGATGGGGGTATTTGTTGACATTAACAATAACGATTAATCGTCAGGAGATATAACACTGTCATATGGTTAGCGCTAATTAACTGAAATTTGCGAAGCGGGTACGAATAAAAATCTCGCCCACAAAAGCAACCAGATTGACAACGCAGACGACATACTGATGCATAAACACACGCCTCGGGATAGTGGTCTTAAGAGGAGTGCACCAACACTAGTGACCATCCTTATAAGGGACATTCGGCAAGGCGGTTCCTGAAAGTCTTATGGGTGGTAGCTTCCACGACGTCTGACAAAAGGCTGTTCCAGAGTGAGCAAATTCGCACGCGGTGGCTTTGTCATCTGCCGAACAGACGACGTCGTTTTATATCTAGGTTGGAATTGCGGTCTCTCAAGTTAGTAGTTCCCGCCTGCCTGAGAAATCTCCAAGTGGGGCAGTCCTTCGTCGTCATGACTTTATGGGCAGAGATTATGCTTTTCTTGATATCTCTGTAAGCCAGTGGGAGAATGTTCAGGAACTCCAGTCGGTTGACACAAGAACATAGATAAAACCAGTAGTCCATTTCCTTGGGCGTGGTCCCTGCAGGCACTAGGGTGGTAATATGTTTTCTGAGGAATAGTGCGCATACCTGTGAACTTAGTCCCATCAGTAATCTAACTGGTTGCTAAAGGTAGGCGCGAAATGTTCCGCTGGAATCTTGCATAGTGTTCTGTTGATCGCAGACAACTTGCCGTTGGTCTTTCTCGTCACTGCTATAGTATTCGAGTAAGGTTATTGTTTTGTGAACGTATAGTCACAGTGTCCTATTTATTCACAATGACGGCTATTAAGTGATCATCAATGAGATACATTTCTCCGCCCGCCTACCACTTGTGCTCCATTTTTTTGTATTCTAGCGTTGGACGTCTGCCAATCATCGATGTACCGCAGTAGGACAGCAAAATCAAAAGAAGAACGTATTACAGATCACACGCTTGCCAAATCTGTATACATGTTCACAGGTGATGGGCGAACGATCGGTGGGTTGTTCACAAATAATATGGACAACATAGAGCTCACCTTGTCCTCATGCAGAACACCAATGGGTACGTTCAACGTAGTAGACGGTGCGCTGCTGACCCTCACGGATTACATCCTGCCCTGTAGGTAATGTTGAATCCATTTACACAACCAATCATTGGGACCCACAGCACGGTGATTTACTCTGTCAACCATCCTGGTAGGGTTCAGAACTCAACGTATTACATGGCGCTATTTTGCCGCCGTGATGCAGGAATCGACCGCCACTAGCAAATTAATCGTGCACGAAAATACCCGCGAGAATCTTCACTGGTTATTTGTTAATGGCTAGTGAGTGGAAGCCTCGCTTTAACACTATCGTCGATTATGCCTTCCGTACCTTGGGGGTATATAGAAGCAGTGTTACCGGGCAGCGGTTGACCGCACTGGTTTTCTCTCCACACTTGTGGATGGGCGGGAGGACCCCATGTTTCCCGAAAGCAGCAAGGGTTCCTGAGGTGTGTGAATGTCCAGAGAACGCATTGAGCGGAAATCAGGACAACTGATGGGGTTATGATCAAATCAATTAAGGAGAATGCCTTTTGATACACTTGGTATAACTCAGCCACGATCCGCATATGGTGGTTTCATTTGATGGGTTTTAAAAACGCCTCGTCATACGGCCCACATTTTTTGCCGTACAACAGCAATCATCAATGTCAGCAGATGTTGCGATGAACCGGCTGCGTGGCGTTGTCATCTAGAAACGTGCACCCAGGAGTCTGTTGAAGTCGACTGTTGAGTGTCTCTGTTGCGGTGAAACGCTTAATTGAAGGACGGATAAATATGGCTTCCTCTTCCATTGCAGTATGTGGACCTTTTGATTTGGTTGCAGTATGTTCCGGGTTAAAGAAATATCCGTAAAGCCAGTTTGTCCTAGTACATAGGCAACTGTTTGTAGCTCCTAGTGTACTACATCGGAACAATCGGCTTTTGGTGTCCTACTGGTTAGGTAGTGAATGAGATTTCGTTTTTCCCTCAGAACCACAAAATATTGAAATTGGTTTACTACATGTTGCTTAACTACAACCGAAGCGTTACGAACTACCGTTGTCCCATTTAATGTATGACACGGTGTTTTACTCCCACGAATAACCACTACGCGAAGAAACTTTCTCTAACTCCTAGCCACACAAAACCCTGCGGTTGAACGATTCGCGAGATTTTTAATCTTTGGAAGTTTTCGACCAGTTACTAATGTCTTTTCTAAATACGTCCATTTGCCTACCAGATTTTCACACCTCCCTTCCTCCTCCATCCCAAATGATGTTTTAATTATTCCACTACTCCATTTAGAATACATAATGGCAAAGTCATTCGAATATTCCGTTTTGTCACTTTTCTAACACCTATTCTGGCGCAACCTCGACCATTGGCTCACGGATCCATCTGTAAGTGCCTTATTATATCAACAAACGTGAAGGATCAAGGGATAATGTCCCCACCCAGTATACATTACATTCCACAATTTCGTCGCATTTTCGTCCGCGGCCAATTTTTGAAGGGGGTTCGAATGTGATGCTGTGGAAAAGCAAAATTTCAGTTTACATATCGACGGTTCCAGCTCATCTCCAAACAACAGTTATTTTCAGCTGCCTCAGTGATCGCGCCTGTGAAACACTGACGTCAATGAACATTTCTGCCACCTCATCGTTGGGGAAAACTTGGGAGAAATTGTTTGCATTTTTTCCAGCGACGGAAAATTTGGCATTGGCAAAGGATTCGTTTTTAACAAAGAGTGGCTTGTAAATTAGTTAGGTGATCAGTTTGTCAACGAGTCACGGGTGCTTAGCTTCGAGACGTTTCCAGCAAGCACCCTGTAATAGAGAGAGGCATTCATCCTACGGCGGTTTACTGGTGGAATCCGAAATGGGAAAACCGGGGAGAAGTTCATTTGGAAGGAAACGAGATCGATGGAGGAGGCCTTTAGTACAGCCTGAGCTTATGCGGCTGCGGCGGCTGCAACGGGAGGTTCTTTGGACAACACGTTCGGGGCGATGGCCATCACCGTAGCTGAATGGAAGCCGGCATACGATGTTTCGGACAATCACGGGCGGTCCTCTAATTGCATATACTGCCAACGCTTTGGGTCTGCTGCCCAATGTTGCGGTCACATCCCCCTTTTAGGCCTCTGGGATCCTGTGGGTACTGGTCGTCTTCTAGACAAACAAATCAGGGTTTCACCTCTCCGCGGGGTAAGTCGCATAGTGATGTTTTGTTCGTGCCGCCTAAACCATGCCAGAATAGCCACTCATTGCTTTTTTGTTCGGTTGGAATAAATGGGTGGTCTGCGTTGACGATACTAGATACTAGCGCGGCGTGCACTGTGGTCCGTTCAAAATTTTGACCAGAGGTCGGGCCATACCGACGAGAACTCCGCACTGCAAACTGTACGGTCCTCCAGATTGAGGGATCCCCAAGGATAAACGTGACCATAGAGAACAAAACGGTCCCACAGGAGGTATGTGTCGGATGCCGTTCCTTAGGATAGCGTAAATGGTCTCGACCTTTTCGTTAGAGCAGACTGCACCATCAACTTGCAACCGCGGATGTTGAGAGTAGGTGAAGAGTACGTCTAACAACCGTCCGGCAGGTTCCTTACAGAGGAAACGAACCCAGACTTGTGGTCACCCGGAGCAGCACCTGCCAACCTGCAGGCGCGAGTAGATTCCGTTATCTCTTCGTGTAATCAGGAAGTTTCAGAGGAGGCGGTTGGAAAGTTAGAAGCCGTAGTGCCTGCTAACGAATCTGCTTTCGTATGGGAGGGCGCACCACCGGGTAGATCAAGTCGCATGCAACATCATATCAATGCAGGGGAGCCGAATCCGTTGCGTCAACTGCCCCGGCACACATCAGCGTTGTGTCGTGATCAGGTGTTCTAAATGATCGACGACATTTTGGTGCGCGACGTTATTCAGCCGACAACATCCCGGTGGGCATCTCAGGTGGTGCCCTTAAAGAAAAAATGGCTTACTCCTGTTGTTAGTTGATTATCGTCGTCCAAACAGTGTCGCCCGGAAATACTCTTTCCCAATCTCCAGAACTGACGATACGTTGAAATCCTTGGGGGGTTCCAAGTGGTTTTCTATGTTGGATATGGCCTCAGTATGCTGGCAGATATAGGTACACCCGAGAGATCGCGAGATAACCGCCTTCACCGTACCTGAGGGTTTATGCGAGTTTCAGACGATGCCATTTGAATTGACGAACGGGCCAGCGACCTTCCAGCGCTTGATGTCATTTGTATTACAAGGTGTAACACCGACACTTTGCTTAGTATACTTGGATGATATCATTGTGCACGGGCGCACGCTAAAGGATCATATAGCTAATTTACCCTTGGTACTCCAAAGGTTGTTAGCAGATGGACTCCAACTGAATCCCCAGGAACGCAAAATATTACAGAGATTTGAAGCATCTCGGACACGTTATTAATCAAAATGGGGTCAGCAGTGATCCTACGAATGTTCGCAAGGCTCAAGAGTGGCCACCTCCGAGGTCATCGGAGGAATTCCGCAAGTTTTTGGAACTTGCGGGATATTATCGTCGCGGAGGTGGCTGCTCCATTACATCGTTTAACGGAGAAAGGAAGGAGGTTTGTATGGTCAGATGGGTGCCAGAATGCGTTTGATGATTTACGCAAGACTGTCACAACGGCAGCCATTCTGGCATATCCGGATATTTCGAAGAATGCAGAAGTGTTTATCCTGGATACGAAAGCTGATGATTTGGGGATAGGAGCAGTGTTATCCCAACGAGGACAATCAGGCTCAGAACACGTTATAGCTTATGGGAGCAGATCCTTGAATAAGCACGAACACAACTACTGCATAACGAGAAAGGAAATGTTGTCGATTATGTACTTCACAAAGCACTTCCGCCAGCTTTTGTTAAGAATAAAATTTTTGTACGGACGGACCACCAATCTCTTCAGTGGCCACAAAGTTTCAGAGATTCCGAAGGTCCGGTTGCACGCTGGCAGGGATGGCCTCTGAAATGCGACTCCTAGTGCCTCCATCGCCCAGGGAAACGCCATGAGAACGTTGATGGCTTGTCCCGACGGCCGTCGAGATAACACAATGAGTGTCCCAGTTGCACGCCTATTCACGTAGCGTCAGTTTCACCACGATCAGTGGATTCGGACAGCTGGAGGAGCCTCCATAACACTGACCCCGAATTGGAACTGATATGCAAGCGATTGCCACAGGGTGCAGAAAGACCGACTATAGGTGAGATGGCTTCCGCAGGCTGGGAAGCACATTGCATTTGGACGGTATGGTCTTATCAAGTAATATGGAACCGAATACTATATTATCAGCATGGACCGCAGTACAATCGACGCAACGTGGTTCCACAGTCTACTGTGCAAGCTGTCATGTCAAGACTGCATCAGGACTTGGGACATGCAGGACAACTCAAAATGGAAGATGCCATGAATCAATCGTCCTGGCGGACACAACGGCAGAGAGGTAGCATCAACTTCTGCAATCATTGTACTGAGTGAATCCGGATGAAAAGCCCACACTTGGCATGTCGTGCCTCTTTAGGGTCCAATATCATGGGGTATCCAAACACTGTTGTGGGGGTGGGTATAATTGGGCATATACCCGGAACGCTGCGCGCAAACCGTTACATCCTCGTATTAGTGGGCCACCTCACCAAGTGGTGTGAAGCCGTATCAGTTGCTTCTGCGGATACAACAACCACAGCCCGAGCGTTATTCGACAATTGGATTACGCGTTGGAGCGCCCCGGAACAACTTCACTCTGACCAGGGATCAAATTTTGAGAGTTTGATCATGGCGGAGGTCTATCAGCGGCTCAGTATTATGAAAGCACACACAACAGTCTACCATCCTCAGGGAAACGAACGAGTAGAACGGACAAATCGGCTGCTAAAAGGTCTCCTGAAGGCATTCACGGATAGTTACAGTGCACGGGAGTGGGATCGAGCTCTCCCACATTGTGTGCTGGCGTATTGAGCGTCAGCCCATACGTCCACACGTTACTCGCCGCACTATATGTTAACTGGAAGATAGTGCGGACTGCGGTTAGACTTGACCATTCCATATACATCGAAAAGCCCCTTGCTATCTCCGGATTTTGTCACGCAGTTACGACAGGATTTGTTCAAGACTCATCAACTGGCCCGAGAGTATTCGGCAACTGCTGGAAGCTACCAGAAAGATTACTACGACCGCAAGGTAAGGGGGACTCCACTTCAGTCGGGGGAACAGGTGTATTTACACAACCCAGTACCCCCTCCTGGTGCCCCAGCGAAACTACACAAAGAGTGGGTGGATCCGTATATTGTTTGGGAGGTATATAGTGAGACCACGTGTAGGATTAGCAGAGCGGGCTTATACAGAAAAGCCAGTCATCCACGGTACACTTCAGTCGCCCACAACCAGATTCACAGCGTAGCATAACCATTGGCGATAATTCAAATACCTCAGGGGTGACTTCCCCGGACGCGGCGGTCTTTGTGGAGGTGGCACCGGGAGGTGGTTTATCGATAGTGCAAGGTAGCGGTGAGGACAACGCTAACCAATCGGGGGAGCAATGTAATGGCACAAGCCAATAATCTAGTGAATAATCGTTGGCTAACCATACCTTTGTGTTTGTCGTTTCAGATATGCAGACGAGGGACGTTAATAAGCAAACCGGATCAAGACACGCATCAAAGAATTGCACTTATGAGGTCAGCAAGTTCCTCGAACCCTGTTTGTAACTGACTTTTGCGAAAGACTGAATGGAGCGAAAGAGTTGTATCCTGTCTCTGTCTTGTACCACACAATACACGCGCTGTCCTCGCAGCTCGTTGTTCCTGTTGTCCCTGTGTTCTGTTGAGTGATTTATGGTTGTGTGTTGGAACAACTCGGTGTATCCTACGTTGATCGTACACTACTGTTTCCGTTTCAGCGCGCCCGTGCGTATCGAAGATGATAGTGATCTCTTGTGTATTACATCGTTTAGATCGTATTCATATATTACTTGGCCTTTGTTCTATACTTTTTCGTGTTGTTTCCTTCTACTGAATTACTGTTGGAGTATTTACTGCGGGCGAACGCTGTTCCATATCGTCTCCACGCTGCACAGATTTATTTAAAAATATAACTGACGTCCACAGTTGTATGTGCGGTTCGCCCACTACGGAGGAAATCACGTCGAACTTGTGAACCATTTTCCCTAGTAGTGCTTGTGTAGCATTTTTGATAACTGTGATTCTTTGCCCTGTAATTATACCCCTTTCGCTGGCAGATTTTCACATTTGTCATATTTTACAATTAGTACTGGTTTGTATCGCTTGAGATCATCCACGCTGATTGCGTTCATCCAAGCGCGTTTCTCACGAATGCGCTGAGGACTGTGCATCGTTCAGATTCACATCTATGAGGTGAAACGTGTTTTTCAACTTTGTTTTAAAAGCGAGCGCGATAGCGGAATGCGTTCGATTGAATTAGTGATTGACAGGAGATGGATCATGTCCACATTTTTGTGGAAAAGAGTAACGTTTACACACTTTTAACAGAATGACAGTTAAGGACGTTCCAACTCGCCCATGCAAACGTCGGCCAGTAGTGGGCCCAATGTGGATCCGTTCGATACTACTTCAGTCTGGCGATACAATTCGTCATTGAATCTAAACTGGATGTTGATAGTATATCGTGGAAGAGATCCTTACAACACAAATTTTGGTATGGTGAAATTGTGTGAGTTTTCGATGTGTACATAAGTGAAGTTGGCAGTTTTGAGTAGTTGCAATCATAGGATGTCCAGCAGGTTGAAAACGTTACCTAGTAGCCCATTAGCAAGCATTTTTATTCACAATATGATTGCAGTTGGAGCTCACATCAGTAATCTTGAAACTCGGAAAACGTGCACAAAATTTTGGTTGAAAGCATACTCAGCCACTTTTTAATAATACGCGAAGTAAAGGGATTAACCATTTGATTCAAGTTGGATTGAACATGACGGAAGTAGGGCCTACTGGGCCCACGAGCGCATTCCCTCCACTATCCCCATGGGATGTTGAGACTCATCCGCCTTGTTCAAGGCGGGAGGTCAGTAGGACTCTCATCAAAATGAATTAGTGCTGCACAAACCACCAAAACGTAGTCCGATAAAAAGTTAGCCTGAAAAGTTGGCAGAACTGCAGCTTGAGATGTACATCGTTTGCAAAATACTGCTTCACAATAAGTCCAGCGTGTACGGAAAGATCTCCGAGGCATTTTAGTGCGTAGTATTAATCGACTGGCCTGGGAAGGCAAAGTACTGGGGCTACCACGACATAATTAACTGAACCGATAGTAGATAATTGGCACAAGAAAGGCCGCCTACTTAATTTTTCCTGACGACCTACATGGAGCGTGATGAGAAAGTACCCTTACGGAACTCCCAGTGCCAAACTCCCCAGTAAAATGAAAAACGTACAGTTATCTGGGGAAGTGGTTCGTAAAGTGCTTAGATCGCTTAAACCCTCAGAGTCTGCGGCAGCAAATGGTATCCATCCCGGTATGTCCAAACCAGATAATAAGATGATCCCGCAGCTGTCGTTCTTCATAAGGGGGTATCGTGAATAAAATGAGTCTGGTGGCTCGGAGGAGTATTGTTGAAAAATTCCTTAAAGGGCTATCTAGGAACAAATTTTTGCTTCCCCAGTCGAGATAGGTCTCAGTAGAAAGAAAGCTTGTCTCGACCTTCTTTATTTCAGGGATCAAGTCACAAAATTAGATGAAGGTGGAAAAGTTGTGATTATTACCTTAATTTTACCAGAGCGGTCGAATTATTCGTCTCATCCACAAGTTAGCATCGTTTTAAGTCTTCAACTGAAAGACCGACGGAGTTTCACTTACTGCCGGCTTGGTCGGTTGGTTTGATAGTATTCTGATAGTAATACAGTCACCTGTGTTGTGCAAGGTTGACCAGACGTTGGTCAGACGTAAACGAAACGGGGACGCTCATGTGTTTTCCTGCTATTCTTGTTTCGGGCCCGGCTAAACACGCTCTTTCCATACGGATTAACTGCGAAAACTGAGTGTTGTTACTTGACGACAAGAGCGTGAGTGTCCACACTTATAAAGCTGAACTTTTTTTCCCATACCCGTTCCGTTTATGGTTCGGAAGTACTAAACTTCAAATTGTGGCCGTCATTAGCAGAAATACTTTCAGCTGTTGCTTGGAACAGATGAGGAGGAAACCATGAATGATCATGTGGGACTAATTCTCACCGTACCCATCATTCTCTCGTTGAGGTGCTCATGGTCAAGGACAAAGACATCCTTATGAGAGCATTCTAATTGCTTTAGTTTACTGTGGAGCTCAGAGTAGAATTTGTGCACTGTTTGTTCAAGCTAGGTTAGAAGTAAGGGAAGGCCGCAGTTAAATTCATCGAACGCGCGCATCAATCTACACTGCACTGTCGATACAATAAGGGCGGTCTGAGGGTGCTTAAACAGACATTGCTGCCCCATCGTTTACGTCCCGGTATGACAGTGCGCTAGAAAAATTACCTTCCGAGGATGATGTCACGTTCACTTGGGACAAAGCTTACTCCACATTCATCAACCGGCTAAACTTAGTTATCAGCTCTAAGCTTTTACATTGTGACCAAAAACTCGAGCTATCCGGACAGAGATCGAAACATCAGCATTCACGAAGCTACCGGGGAGCAGGTCTTTCATCTGATATCGCTATGGTGCTGAACAAATGTGTGTAGCAAAGATGCCCATACTGCAACCATGTGTTTTTCAAACGCGGCAAGATGGGTCATTCTGTTAAGTAGTTCAGTTCAAGCAGACCCGATAAGCAACCAATATACGTCCCTACAACATACGTCGGAGCCAACGATCGGTCAGAAGGAAACGAATGTGAGTCATATTCGTTGTGGACGAGCATAATTTCCAACCATAACTGCACGTCACACGTTGCAGAACTAGCTATGAAAAGACAACGAGAGAGAGAGCGAATAATGCCGGAAACCTATTGCAACAACTGCGATGTAATTTCACTCAGTGAACATATGCTGTTGGACCCATTCGTGTACCTCCAAAATATTGTATAGGGATAATATACACCAAAACCGCATACAATGACACTGTGTGTGGTTCCAGACGGCCGACCAAGTCTCTTGGGCCGAGATTGGATTCAAAAGTTTCCAGATGTCATAAACCTTCTAGAGGTAAAATCTGACGGTTTGGCGCTGAGGCAAGTCCTTGTTCACTTCTCCAATTTCTGAGACCCTACAAATTCTGAAAGATTTCCAAGCTATCCTATAATTGCTTATGCGGCAAGGGTTTTAACTTGAACTTTGACAACGAGTCGACTTAGGAATGTACGGCCTACTGCGTTGTCCAACATGGGTCCATGTTTGGTCTGCCTTTGTGATCAATCTTAGTGACCCTCGTTTCGTCTTTGCATATGGCAAGGTCAGCACCTCGAGCCAAATTAACGCACGGTCCAAAGGCAATTGTAGAGTGATCTCTTAAAAGGGGTCTTCCACCGAACGCCCCAAAATGCTAGATCGTAACAAATAACTCAGACTATTTACACGTTCATGATCCCAATGTTTCCCCTGTTAGTTGGGTATGAAATGCTTGAGACACACGGATGGAACCACGAATGTTTTAAAACTCCTGGCCCAGTGCATGATGACCATTTGCAAAGCCAGCACTCGAATGCTTGGACTTAAACAGGTACTGCTTAAAAACAGACCTGAAGTGTTTGAGCCGTTGTGCAAGTTATGGTTCAGCCACAATTGGGATACCGCGTATGTCGCGTTCTTATTCGAGCGCAACCAGCGTCCACCTAGACAGGCAACAACAGCGGCAGACAGAACACATGACTTGGTAGAAGAACAAAATATGCTGTCGGATTCACAAGCGGTATTGTCATTCTGAAGCACGTGAACGGATTAGTCGGTGGTCGTTGGAGACGCTACCAATCAGAACGCAGCTTGAGTCCTAACACCAATGTGGGACACAGGCGGCCTGGACACGTATATGACAGCCTAGTGCATCGAAACCTTGAGTCCGTGAGCACGTTCAGGGCTTTCATACAGTACGACTTCTGGTTCGATCGGAGGCATGTCCGAAAACCTTCAACGATCGAATAGTGGACAACAGAGGCGACCAGATGAGTCATCGCTCAACCAGAACGAGACAACGAGAGAGACGTGGCAAGCAAAATAGAACGGATGACAAGATGGGAGGTGTGATTATTTCAGCACTCACATGAATATTTCAACACGGTCGTGGAATACGGTCCAAGCCCATAGTGGATAGATGGCGGACAACACAGACGACCGGACGAGCTGTGGAAGGCGGAGAATCCCTCGATAGAAGGTGCCGATCACACATATCAACAGAGCTGAATTGCACGCAACGTGTGAGCGGAAACCTGGGGGTGTTGTGGACTGGAATTTTGACTCACAAACGCAAGCGCGTGCGTAGTATGGTAGCCCGAGCGTTGAACAACGAGGATTGTGCCTCATGGACGCCTTTTTGCCACACTGTAATGAATAATTGGACATCTTGGTCAATTTCAGTGAACATTCGTGTGAATTTGCAAGCAATCAAATGCATCCATGAACGGCACTGAGGAACGCCTCAAAACACTTTCTTGTAACTTCTCTCGCAAATTCTGTGTACACCGGACCAGTGGCCCTGTAGGATATTTTGGGCGAAGCGAAGTGGGGTGTTTTCATAGACTTGCCAGTCGCTGTTCAGTTCATCACCCCACCTCTAGTGTTATTGACGATGGCTTCATAGAACAATTACTGCATGTATTCTCATTAGATTATTGTAAACCGTACAGTCCGTCAGAGATGGTATACAATCTGCATTCGGTTGAACACCTCACAGATGAGTTGGCGCCACGTGGCTGACTAGATAACCCTATTGCTTCTCCGTCTGATTCTTTCGTGTCCAGGTTGAAATCAATGCTCGATAGGCCAACGCGACCAACAGGGATATTGTATACACGTTTAACAGAAACACTTTTCACTCATGCTCCCGACGATGTTTACTCTGACATTGGTACACTTCTCACTTGCTTGGGTGATTGTTTTTATTAGGTTTCTGAATACTTGCCTCGTCAACGTTGCACTAAATGATGAAGTTCCCCGTGTGTAGGTGTAAATGTGTGTGGTCCAGCTTCGGAAGTTTGCACTACGGGTTATCGTCGCCCTATCACAATTGACCTCTTTTCATTCACAGTTTTCCCTTTCACCATTTGAATATTTTGGTTATTTACTTATCGCCGAACATTTTCACACCACGTTCAACTCGCACTAAGGCGAAAGGCTTACTTTTCCCTCTTCACTCGCGGATAACTTTCATGTCCATTCTGCATTCTTATGTACAATCTCACTTTCAACAATTGGTAAACATCCCCTCTACATATGGAGCGTGACAGCTTTCCTCAAGGATAGCAAAATCTGCTGTGTATTGCGCAGTTCTAGGTGAATAAACGGCGCTATTATGATTCGGTTAAACCAACCTTTCCTCCAGGCTAGCATAGCAATGCGGGACCACTGGATGTCCCCATCTGATTCTGCAAAATTATCTGTCAGAATGGTAAGCACAATAGATAAGGAGTTTCTGAACAAATCTAGTGTTTTTAAACTGGCCACATTTCGCCCTTCTGCCAAAAAGATGGTCACATCCGATGTTCATCCGTCTGACGCAGCTACGCGAATGGAAACGCAGTCAGGCTGCTGAATAACGCTGCTGTGTACCTTACAATATTATCGATTATTAGCACACGTCCCAAAAGCATGCTGTCACAGTCATTCCCCGGAAACTTCGAGTGGAATTCGCTTGTACTTGCCACCAGCACCGCAGCTGCAACTTGTCCAACGTTATTCGTACAGACGGGTGGCCCCGGGGTCCGGCGGACGTGCTTTGAAATTAAACCTGGTAGTCAAGTTGTTTCAGTAGGCGCTCTTCCGAATTCTCTCTCTTCTGCCCGGGGTATTCCGACGACTCGCCGTTTCCATATCTCCCAATCCACCCACTGGAATACCTAATCTAGCTGCCCCTGCAGTCCGGCCCGATCCAGCCGTTTCTATGCCATCTTCATATCTACATTTTGGTCACCATTACTTGAAAGTGTACCTATTTATTCCTACCCCAAAACCATGGTTGTTACAGCCATTTATCAGTTCTTCTATGTTACTCCCGGTAGCATCGTCACATTAGTTTGGGGCGGCCGTGCCATCTCAATTGTCAAAAGTTATGCAGATCCCTAAGGAGTTGACCATACAACGAGCGGAATTAGCGAAAGACGTTATTTTGAGGGAGAGCCTGTGGCAGTATCGCTTGTTCCCAAACGAGGACGTTAAAAGTAAAATTTGCTTGATATTCGCGCGGGTGTTCCACTGGTTAAAATTGCGACCAGCTCCAGGCAATTGGAAGCTATACCGCATCAAAATACACTTAGAATAGCCGTGGTTGTGAGACGGCCAACAATTTTACCATGATCAGATTGATCACTGGCAATCGGTGAAGGTTTCATTTACAATGATGCTGCTTCCTCAATGCGTCATGAAGACCACTAGTGCAGAGTTACCCGTGAAGATGACTGGTGCTGATGGAAAAAAAGTCGTGTTTAAAGACTTTATTCACCAGCGTGTCACGAAAGGTTGTTGAAATAATATAACCATAACTTTTAAGCGTGAAAACTGTGTTACAGCGGTAAATGAACTAGGACGTCGGGACGCGATGAAGTGTAGATGTTGATGCGTTGTTGGTTCCGTTGCGATGAATTACTAAACCGGAGGTGCGAGTATTCAAACACACCCCGGATTCCTCAGAGCGGTAGCTGGACACACCCAAAAGCTCACTGCTATCGGATTGCGGGCAGCATGGGCAACGGAACGAGCCATTGCCCAACGGACGAGACATTACAGGTGGAATATTCCTCCGACATAAAGCGCTGATCACACACGCAACACGGAACAGAAGTGCGCAAGGCTTGTAAGGGGTGACCGGGGGTATGCTGTAAACCAGAATTCCGACTCATAAACGCCAGCGTGCGTGTGACACGGCCTCCAGAGAGTTAAACGACGAAGGCTGTGCCTTGTCTGAGCCAAGTAGCCGGATATATTTGCGCTGGTGGTTGCAAGGCGCTCGTGCCCGCGATGAAGGAAGCCGAATAAGAAAACCGGGAATTTCAACGGAAATTAGTGTTGGTTTTGTTAAGGTCTGTTGAACCGTTTTGAGATTGATGTGATTTGTCCGATTATTGTTGAAGGTTGACCCCATGTTTTATTATTTTCCCTAAAAATAGACTGTATTGATCACCCTTATTCTTACGCCAGCTACTGCAACCATTTCATTTACTCAAATTCTGTCTGAGGCCTGTACAGTTCTAAATGTCAAAATAAGACATTCTTCTTCCATATTTTTTCTTGGGTAGCCTATAATTCTCATCATTTCTGGATGCACAGAAAACCATTTTTCTCCGATCCCACCAATGACCATTTGTTCGAATAAGCCCAATTCCGTATTATCGTCCTCCATTACCGGGCGATACCTAGCTGGCAAATTTGTTGTACAGGCACATTCTTTATTCAGTCGCTGAGGATTTTTCCTATTCGAGGTGATATATATTAGTTCCATGCACTTTTATTCAATCAGTACCGTATTAAATCGCGTTCGTACGAGCGCCTTCTTATTGACTGTTTCCAAAAAGACGATCCTATCTGTCATCGGATGTTCAGAAAGGCATTTTTGAATCAGCAGATTACGCGTAGCTCGCATGAACGTGAACCGTTAGCAAACGGTTGCAGTGTATATATTACACTTTCAGTCTATCGTCAATGTAGGAACCTGGCTGTTCGCCAAGTACCACTTAATAGTCATACCCGGAAGGGGGAATTCCCGCGAACCAAGTCGTCAGACTGTTCACGGTCTTATATCACACAAAAAGCTGTATATAGTACAATATACTTCGATCCATTATCAAACTTCGATGATTCTGATCTATTCAGAGGATGAAATCAGTAGGTTGGTCCCGCTGACCCGGCTCATAGAAAGGTTTTGAGTATGCGGTATACGTTCATACTAGCAGATGCTCCACCCGATTGGCTCAAGTTATAAAAGTCTCAGAATACATCTTGTCTACAGCAGAGGCTATTCCAACCTGATTCACTTGAGCTATGAACTACGTCTAAATATGCCGTATAGGTTCTCACCATAAGGCGCTTCAACCTCACTCACCTAAGCTATGAATAGCGTGTCAGCATGCAGTGTGCGTTCATACTGGTAGATGTTCCACCCGATTGACTTAAACTATCTACAGTGACTCAGCTTGCAGTATGCGTTCACGCTAAGGGTAATTTCATCCTGAGTAACTGAAGCCACAAGTAACGTCGGAGTTTGCAGCACTGGTTCCCACTGGTTGATGCTTCGATCTCATTCACCTAAGCTGTGGATAACGTCTTGGTATGCAATATAGGTTCACACTAGTAGTTGCTCCACACCATTGATTTAGGCCATAAACGACGCTTAAGAAAGCAGTATGCGTTCACACTAGTGTCTAATCTACCCGATTGACTTAAGTTATGATTAACCTCTGAGTATGCGGTATATGTTCGCACTAGTAGCTGCAGCTTCTGAACCACTTCTGCCGTGACAAATTTGGCGAACGAACACGTGCGGGAAGTGATGAAAAACCTGTAGTTGAAGCGTTTTGGGTACATGGTACTCAGCATTTTCGATCCAGTTGATTATCATATTGATTGAAATAATTTTCTGCACCGCGACAGGCACTTGGCGTTCTGAACATCATGGTGTGGCACTTTGTGCGACATTTTGTACAGCATGATTCCCAATGTTGCTCACATTTTCCACCTCTTTTAAATTCACATGTACACTCGTTTAAACTGTGGTGAGATCACCTTCGACGTCCCTAAAATCCTAAACTCCCTGTGGCGTGAGAGTTGCCTTGCCAGTACCACCGCGTCAGTTCACATTACCTCGCGAATGTAAATTTACTACAAACCACTAACATCAAGGTTAGTGTGTTGGCGTAAGTATCGCAGTTTCGCTCATAGCTGTATAAAGAATCTGCGACATCTCCACCGTTGTAGGCTGCATTCACTAGGATAACAGTGTTATAGCTACTACCGTTGGGAACGCCGCCCAACTAGGCTGACACTTGTTTGAATCCTGAAGGTCAACTGGAATTTCCGTTGACAGACGTCCCCTCTGGCGGCTGCCGCGCGGTTGTGCTGAAGGTTCTCTCACGTCCATTTCACTAGGGCTCTTATTCTTCATGTTGAAGGCCGCTTGTGTACAGTGAGTGAATAAAATAAATAAAGTTTGTTTGCAGGTTCACCGTTTTTCTCACTGAGACTTCTGATCCGTGTTAGTATAAGGCTGGAGGAAACCTTGGGTGTGTGAACCTCGGAGCTAGCATCGCGAGAAACTCATGAGTTGATTCAATTACCGAAACAAATTACATTTCCGAGGTCGCGAGCCGTGCTTTATTTCCCTCTCTGCGTTCAGTGTCGTGTGTGCAACGATTTTGGGAGAGCTAACGACTAACGGAACCCGCATTTGTTTTAGCGCATTTCCAATTTCATCTATGGTCGGAGTTATCTTCGTTGTGATTTCCAAAGTTACTTGGGAACTACAAGACAGGTTGCATCCATTGGGCACTTCATTCCGACGCACCTTCACGAACTACTGTGAGTCAGTTGTTTTCATTTTTCATCACTTTTTGATTCTGTATTCACACGTGAATTGTATATAGCGTTTAGGTCCACTACAGCGTCATTATCGACCACTTGCAAGGGGAACGTTTCATTGATCAGTATCTACTTGAAATCTTGCAAACAAGGAGAAATAGCGTGAACATCGTATAGCCAAGGAAGCTGGAAACGTTTTCGTACATATTTGACCATCAGAAGTGTCGGCGTTCCTGTTGAAATGGAATGCCAACACTGTATGGTGGTATATTTCCATTTCGACCATATCTGTAAAACGCCGCAAAATTAAGCACTCTCAGGCTACAGAATGATACATTTCGTATCCAAAATGGCAATGATCGTATTTATAAGACTTAAAAAATGAGCTAACTCAAATAACAGGTTATTTTGCGAAAATGGTGGAAAACATTTTTACCCACAAACCAGTACTTTTGGGACTTGTTTGACGTATTTCAATTTTCCCGTTAACGCCGTTTATTTACAAATGATATACTATAAATACTTCGCCTAAAATTCCGATTTTAAAATCTCATGAAATATTTAAAAATCGAGGATTCGCGCCAAAAGGACCGTTTTGTCTTTCGAACGACCTTCAAGGCGAATCCAGCGAAACAGATAATGGCCTTTGTAATTCATTACCACACTGCGTTTACTTTGCATTTAACACCACATATCAAAGTAAATGTCAATGAATGCAGTCCCGCCACGTTTGTTGGTTAGCATATATATCCGAGTTGTATGCTCAGTCTGGTCCCCCGTCAGTATTTCTGGTAGAAACTAGCCGACGAAACGTCACTTCGGAAAACAATTGCACCGGCCTTGTCACATAGCTGTTTCTACCTACGATCCGTATGGGGCAGTGTTAACGTGAGTAAAATATCCCACTCTATCACTGATAACTTGCGTACTGTCTACTTTATTGCCTTCTGATTATGTTCGAGTGTTGCTTGTCACTTGCATGCAACTCAATATTCACTTATCTGACAGTTGTCGACCCACTTGGACGCTGGTTGTTTCTCCGCCGACGACGCTGATTCTCACTTACCCTCCTGCTAAAATAGTGAAAAATCGCTGTTCGCGCCAAAGTGCTCGTTTTCGACATTGAAATACCATACCGGAGAAACACACAGTCGCCGTGAAACGATTCCCGTACGTACGGAAATTATTTATTTTCTCCAGATTTGTTGTTTTCGCTTTATTATGCAGTGACGTTTTTATCCGGTGAATTGATTCTTATATTTCTTTCTTTCTTGGCCTCGGTCTTACAAACAGATGAGATGTCCAGGCGGGGGTTCCAACTTATGCTTTATTCGCCTTGAATTTCTTCAATAAAGTCTTCCAGGCTTCTTTTTCATTTTCGGGGTTATCATGGCGAGGGAACCGTTTGTGTGTTGGATATTTAATTATGAGTGACGCATGTCGTTTCAGACTCTTTCAGGTGTGATTTCCATCGTTTAGGTTCCATTTAGTGCCGAATTGCTTTGTTTCAGGTTGACTTGTGGTTGAGATTCGTGAAGCGGAATGGAAAGTGGACAAATTGTTATCCGCTTGACCTTGGTCCACTAAGAATTTAAGCATCTTCCCTGATGTGCGATCGCAATGTAGCCCCAACACGTATATATCTAAAAGAACGTGGTAGGGTTTTAGAAAAGACGTATACTTCTAACAGTGTTTGAAAATATAAGTATTTATTCCTAACCTAGTCTGAGACAACTGCCGGCAAACAAACAAAAAATTTCGAAGAGGTTGGCCGCGCCCCAGTTAGGTCGTATCATGAGAAAACTAAGTAGAAACTTTGAGTGTTGTGAACAACACCCGGAAGGTTGCAATTTAAGCGAACTTGAAGTATAGGGTAATAGACAAGTCGCTGGGAAATGAGCAGACACTCGTCGCGTACAATTAACCGCAAGACTACCGAAGGTGGCAATGAGTTCGTATCAGGCCCCTTGTAATATGCGTAAACAGATCCATGCGTGCAGTACAGGCAAACGAGAAAATATGTTTGTAGCCGGGATCTTCAGAGGAGTCACACAATCGTTAGTCACTGCTTAATTTCTAATCACATGGCTAGGGGCATACACCCGTTTTTACTGCACTAGAAACCGTTTTCTAACACCCAAGCTAATCTAGGAGTGATTTCCGACCTGGTGCGGTAAACTGAATCGGAGATTTACGCAATTCACCCCTTATTGTCGCATCAATGTTGAAGCACTAAAAGTGGAGTGGGTCAATCAAAAGATGGGGTTCACTTTAGTCAGACTCCGACAGACCATGTGAATGGTCAATGGAAAACCGGCTGCCATTCAACCTGGGCGAATGCACGGTATTTCATGCCCGCAAAATCATCAAAATAACCTGCGACACGGTCAGTGCCCCTCTGCTGTCCGTATCGCATCAGCACAATCTCGGAAGGGTGATGCGACAATACTCAGTGGTTTCTCGCAGCACTTCAACAATGACACGTAGGGCTAGTGGCGTTATGCGTCTAGTCGAAAGAAATCTGGGTGGTCTGCATCGGACCCCCATCATACACCTGCAGAATTTCCGGCAACCACTCTCCACCGCGGAGTTTTCTGTGTTAGATATTGATCACCTTTCATTCATGGTCAATTCATACGATGCAATAGATAAGATTCATTGACAAGATTCATTCAAGAATTCTCAAGGAGTCGGCTGCTAGTCTGGCAAAACCTTTTATAAGCTGTTTACACAGATATTCCTGGCTGGCATTTTCCCTAGTGCATGGAAAGAGGCGACGGTCACGCCCATATTTAAAGCGGGCGACCGGCACCCCTCAGCTAATTATCGGTCACTCGGCCTTATTAGCAATCCGGGCAAAATAATGGGGTGATTATTAAAGCCTGGCTTTCTTAACCACTTCCTATCAGACCACCTTTTTCCTTTAGCAAGCATGGCTTACGTCCTAACCGGTAATGCACAAAAATATGATTGTTTCCATGGATAGTCTGACAGGAGCCAAGGATAATAGCCTAATCTCAGTTTCTATCTTCTACGATTCAGTCAAACCTTTTGACCGTGTCTCACACTGAAACATAAACTAGAAGGCCATGGTATTTAAGGGGGGGCTCTTCACTGGATTGAATCTTTCTTTAATAATAGAAATTTTAGAGTCCAAACCGGATAAGATTTTCCATCTTCCTCTTTCATTTCTGCGGGGGTATCTCAGGGGTCAGTGTCTGTCCTCTGTTATTTCTGATCTACATGAGTGATCTTCCCGGGAATATTTCCACCAACGCCCTCCTATATGCCGATGACCCGAAAATCTGGAACGCCACTGATCTCAGTGCGTTACAGATTAATCATGACGCGATTAAGCGCTGGTCGGACGATTGGAGCCTCTCGCTAAATGACAATAAGTGGGCACATTTTACTTGCCGGAGGTTCGAGCACTGCTTTCATGATTCACAGTGTATTCGGCACAGAAGGTATAACGAAAATCGACGTGGAGAGAGATCTTGGCACCTAGTTGTCGTCTAAATTTTCTTCCACGTGTCACCCCGAGATGGTGGCCAAATTAGGATTTGCCACTTTTAGAATGATCAAACGCACTTTTCCGTGCATATACAAGGACGCGTTTAAAACGCTTTACGGAGTTTATACGAGACTGCTCCTCGAGTGTGCTGATCAGGTCGTGCGTACCGGCCTGAAGGAAGATGTCTTAGCTGTTGAGCATGTTCGGCGCGCGGCTACCAAACCAGCCAGTGGCTCAAGAAATGCCGCGCACAAGTTTCGACTTGAAATTCCTGATCCATATCCACTTGAACTTCGACGATTAGGCGGTGAGTTAAAGTTTCGCACGTTTAGTCTTTAGAGTAGGTTTCGTTGGACACTTCTTATTCACAGCAAGTTATGACGACCGGTGAGCAAAAGACCGGAAACTTTCGAAGCTTGTAGTGGACAAGTGGGTATGCGCTAGACCATCGTCTATTACCGATTTAATACGCCTTTCACAAAGAGCGATCGAAACGGACATCGAACTAGAGAACGTAGCGGGGTTAAGGAACAAACCGTATATTTCTAGCAATGTTTGGGAGTATGATAAATAGTTAGCTCTAGCCTAGTCTGGGACCAACAGCGGCAACCAAGAGAAGGGGGAATAGAGACATGAGATAGGTTACACCCCACTCGGCGGCACTCAAACGAGCGTCAAGCGAAAAGTGCGTGGAACCTTCAAGTGCATTAAACAATACTGGAAGATGTTCGGGTTGAACGACCTTGAAGAATGGAACGGTGAGTGAATCGATGGGAAAAGAACAAACATTCGCTGCGTGCAATTAGTTGCACAACTAAAGAAGGCGGCAGTGAGTTTGTGTCGGGCCTCCTACAGCAGACGTCGGCAGAGTCATGCGTATAGAAAGGACAAGCGAGAAAACACGGCTGCTGACCAGATCCTTAGGGAAGCGACATGATCGCTGATCATCACAAGCTTTGTGCTCGAAACTTCCTTAGGAACCAGTCCTTTCCTCACAGGATTACTAACCCTTGGGACAGTCTTCTTTCGGAAGTCGTTAACAGCGTTTGTAGAGATAGCTTCAACGCATTACTTGGCTCTCATTTACCAAAAAACCAATTATGCAAGTGCTGTTACTCTGTCCTTGGTCTTTACTATAATCCACAAGAGCGGTGTTACACCACGTTTCCAATGTCTGCTTCCAGATCAACAGACGCCCGCTTGACACTGAGCAGGAAAAACCGACTGGATCTGGGAACCTTGGGCCTCTGCCTGGAACCCGTGTATCAGTCACCGTTGGTTGCAAGTTGGCTTTCATTTACTGGCCATAAATTAAGTTATCTAAGCCAGACAATTATGCCCCGAGTCTCTTATGTTTGCCTCAACAAGCAGTGTGGCAAAGAGGTAGCGGCCGGAATTCAATGTGACACATGCGATAAATGGTGTCATCAATCCTGTGCATGCATACGCACAGAACCGTTTGAGCTGCACGGCAAATATTCTGACCTGTGCTGGGTCTGTGTAGAATGCAAGACCAGAGGGAGAAAGTGGCTTGGTCTTTCAGACAGATTGGAATCCGTAATCGATGCTTCACACGGCACGACTTTCAGTACCCGGTCCCCAAACCAAATCACCAGCCAACGTCAGAACTCTGCGCCTGCACAAACGGTGACTAAACAATTCAGAACCTCGAGAAATGGCGTGCGGACGCCGACGGCCCACTGCGAGCATCGCGTAGGCCCCACACTGGAGGATAGCCCACTTGTGCGCTCAACGCCACTTGCAGCAACGTTGATACGCCCTCAAAACCACACCTTTGTGTCCCAAAAATTCCAATAGGCCAATAAGACTGCCCAGATATCACAAAAAGCAACTAAAAGTGAGGCTTCTGGACCTTGCACGGCAACAAGCTTGACACCAAAAGGGCATGTGAAGAAAGATTGCAAGAGGCCCCCGAGCGATCGAGTGCACCTGGGCCCGACTAATGTCGATGCGGATGGTTCAACACGGGGCACATCTGCGTACCCTTGCGGCCACTCTGCAAAAGCATATTAGTGCAGTTAAACAACGCAGAGTTCCTATGAGGCCACCCTAAAAAGGGACAGGAACATAGTTATTCACGCTCCCGAACTAGTCGTACAGGATCCTGAACATCGGAGATCCTCGGAAAGACAACTAATTCTAAGCGTTCTGCGAAACGCTGAGCTACCCGCATCGACGAAATGGCGCCGAGCGCACATACTCGGTAAGTGGACTGTACCTGATACACAAACAAACTGCCCCAGTCCCCTCATAGTCGAATTTCGAGATAGAAACATTCGAAATCTGGTACTAACTAAAGCTGATACGATAGCTCAGAGAATGCCGTGCATAAGAGTTGCGTGAGATACAGCCATGCATCACAAATCTGACCCGTCTGTGGTGATCTCAGCCACACAAGAGGTCAAAAGTGAGCGTCTCGGCACAAGCCAGGTCCGGGAAGGAAATCACAACTCCACGGAAGCAAGACGACGATGCAACAGTTTAGAAGAGCCAACCGCCGATGATGAAAATGGTTTCCATCGTTCCGGATCATGTCACCATATCAAGAAAAACGAACTTATCCCTCGGAGGATTCCCCCGAGGGATTAGATGCCACCGAACTACGGAGCAGGCAGAAGACCAGATCACCGGAGCTGAAGTGCATGCTGGCCAATGTATGCAGCCTGTTCAACAAGAGAGACGAGCTGAAAATAGCGATTCACTCCATAGATATTTGCTTGCTCACAGAAACATGGCTCAAAGAAGAAGTAGATTTGGGGGATTAGACGCGTGGATTCCAATGGTATCGGATTGGTCGTGGCAATGTCGTTGGAGCGTTTGCCTATTGTTGATCAAAGATTCTATAAGGTAATCACCCGTGAACTATGACTGCAGCTGCGTGAGCATTCAAACGGTCGTCAGCCTTCTCCATGTCAACCCCCATTGATAGTCTCCGAGGTGCATGGAAGTCCGGGTGCACTGCCAGAAGAAGACGAAGCATTACTGAAATCACTCCAGTCGGTTTGCTAATCAGGCTATCGCATTCTGGTTTTGGTGGATTTTAATGCTCCCAAAGTCAACTGGCGGTTGGGATCTGTCAGTGGTTGAGGGTTTGATCACAGATTGCTCTATCTAGTCAACAATTTCACACTATCACAGCATGTTAAAACGGCCCCGAGGTCCCGACCAGGTCAGACAACCTCAACACCAGACTTACTCATAACTCGCCATAGCACTGACATCGCTAACATGTTGGTTGCAACACCACCGGGAAAGGGCGATCATATGGGGATATATTTCTCGTTCCAGTGTTCCCTACTGGCAAAGCAGACACACAAAGTGCAGCCTTTTTTTGCTGAACTGACCACAACAAAGTGATACCGGAAGCTGATAAAATGAACTGGTTCACAAAAGTTTCTGTGGATGACGTCGAAAGTTTGTGGGCAAACCACTTCGATAACCTTCAGGCCCTTACGGATAGGAACCTCCTTCAGGAATAAGTCGGAGGAAGGGGTCGGAAGCCATGGGTTCGCCCCAGGGACAAGAAAAATTTCCAAAGCAAGTATATGGCCTGGAAGGCCTATAGTCAGCAAAAGGGGTTTAAAAACTTCATGATGTACAAGAAAGCCCGGAACGAAGCAATTAAGATAGCAAGGAATGCTCGTCTCATCCATGAACTTAACCTAGCACGAGACATTAAGAAGAACCCCAAGAGGTTTTACGGTTATGCTCAATCCAGACGCCCCCTAAGAAGGGAAATTGGGACTTCACTCTCTTATAACGGAGAGACTGACAAGGGCATAGCGGACGCACTCATGACTCAGACAACGGAGCACCTCAGCTTCACCCTAACACCGTGGGTGTCGCCATGGTGGATCAGGATATTGCGCCTCACGGAGTTGGGCGATCAATATTCCAACTAAACAGTACAAGGTTCGCAGGACTCGACCATATCCACCCAGCTATCCTGAAACTTCTGGCCAAGTTGCTGGCGTCGTCTTTTACCCAGCTGTTCAAGCTCACATTAGAAACAGGGGTGGTTGTGAAGGACTAGAATCAAGCCACTATAATTCCCATCTTCAAAGATGGCAACCGTTCAGATGTCTGAAACTACAGACTAGTAAGCCTAACTAGTGTCGTCAGTAAAATCTTTGAACGCATCAACATGGCTTTCTTGAAGGCAGATCTTGTCTCACCAATCTGCTGATGTTCTTAGACACTGTCACGGAGAAGCTGGATATGGGGGAAGTGGTCGGGGTGTGCTACCTAGATTTCCAGAAAGCCTTCGACTCTGTCAGTCACAGGCTTTTGGGCTGGAAGCTACGAGAAGCTGGAATTTCCCTTAGAACCTGCAGGTGGATACAGACATTCCTAGTTGGAAGATCGTGCAGGGTGGGAGTGAGAGGAGTACTATCAGACAAGGGTTTCCCGTCAAGTGGAGTACCTCAAGGGTTAATCCCTGCCCTTCTGCTCTTCCTGGTATACCATGAATGCTAGTTGTAGGCCGTGAGTTTCTGTGCTATCGTGTTGGGGAAAGTTATTTTCCTGGAAGAAATCGTTTTAGTGGCTTAGTAGCTAATGCAGAAAATGAAATCGTCGAAATCTGCGTCGTGACCTCATGTCTATTTTTTTTAACTGACCATTAACTAAAAACCACCTTCTCGTAATTGTTTTTCGAAAACAGGTATGGCTGCGGATGTTGTGGTCGATTGCGTGTGTGGATGTTATCACAAGAATGCTGAGGTTGTTTTCATTGTACTTTTTCCTTTTTGTTATTTGTTTTTTCAATCCACTTCCAGTTATTTATCTCCTATTTGCAGGAAATGGATTATATTGTTATTTTCAAGGCGATGTTTGAGGATCGCGAATTTTGCACTATCTCTTACTTTCAGGAGTGTCTTCAGAGGTACATGGACGAGGTGGGCATTATTTACGTTCGTGGGACGAGCCGCAGGTCGAAAACTGCCTTGAAGTACGATAAGGTAAGATGACATGGTTTCCTGAAAACCGCGCAGATTTATTACCGTTGTACGAAATACAAAAAGCGTAAGAGTGTATGCTGGGGTGTGCGACGTGCTTAGTGGGTTAACTGTCGCAGCTCACGATTCAGTGTGGTCCGACGAGATGCGTGTCTGGTTGTGAGCTTTTTCGAGTTGGAACGCAACCACCCACTTAATCGTCTTCTATATGAGTCCCATCCTGTGAATCGCGGACTTGCCGTCGGTGAGTTGAACGAATGCAGGTGTATGTTCCAGTACAATACACCAACTGCCGACATTAAGCGGTATGTAGCGTATGTTTACGGGGAACTTACCACAACCGATGACGTTGGAAACATCCGCCGCAAGCTAAAACCCGCAATGTCAAGTGAGTATGTTACTTAAGATTGGTCACGGAATGTTAGAGAACCTTGATGAAGTGCTGTCGGTGATTAGTGCTATGGGCGTGGTGCGCACTCTGAGGGATGGAGGCAACAGATGTACGCATATATGATTCGCCCAGCGAGTGCAGATTGAACTATTTCGACGCTTCCCACATGTTGTGAATGTGGATGCAACTCACGGGACAGACAGACAAAAGTATGTTATTTTGTATCTTCTCATACTTTCGAAGTTGGAAGTTATATCAGTTCCTAGTGACAGACGGTATGGGACACGGCCAACCCGTGATGTACGGGTACGTTCGTAGTGAGAAGTATGCTTTATTACGTAGACTTGGAAATTTTTCCGGAAATGATGGGCAAGCCGACTACGGTGAAACATTTTTCATGGATAAGATGGCTGCGCAGGTGAGGACAGCTCATGTGGCGTTCGGCTGTGACATCCTTTTGTGTTACTTTCATGTACGCGATGCCGTACGTAAGCATGTAAGTGAGCAAAATTTGTCCGTTATACTTATTGTAAGACAAACTTTTTGCAGCCGTTTTCTCTTCCACTGAATGGCTACGGCAGAAAATGGAGAAGAGTAAATTGCACTGTTAACCGTAGACTTAAACGTGATCTGTACATCATCGGCCGAACGGATAAGAAGTTTCTGAATCAATTACTGTTTAATTGGCTGTACATCAAGCCGAAGTGGGCCATCCATGCTCAAGGCGATGTTGCCTACCTCGGCAATCGAACGAATAATAGGTTGGAGAACGCGAACTGGCGGTTGAAGAAACGAACGCATCCAAGAGACTTCCTAGCCGTCCCCGTTCAGAAAATATGGAACCGCAGTGAGTGGCTGCTACGGGAGTATGAAATACAAACGACCTACGGGTGCGACCGTCGTGAGGTTGTGGAGGTTGACTGGTACGTGAAGAAGATTCTCCGCAGAGTGACAACATTCACAAGTCACCTTGTCCAGAAGCATCCGAAGGGACGGGCTCCACGTCTCTCTCTCGAAACAGTGTCTGAGTGCAAGGTAAGCATTTTTCTAGTGATCACTTCGCACATTGCAGTTTAAAGTACAACAAGATGGCAGCGCTTTCGTCGTTGATAGCGTACACGGCACATGTGAACGCACTTTTTACCATGCAATGTGGCTTCTATGCATACACATTCTGTCGGTGTTTCGGAAACATTTCTATCCCTACGGTAAGGTGTTTTGTAGTGTTCATTTCCCTTTACAAATGTCACATCTCCACTCATGAGCAGTGACTTGCAGAGTACAATTTGCCAATTCGGTAGTTGGTAGGCTGGCAGCTTCGGCCGCTTGTTGCAACCAGTTTCAACCGCCACTATAAAGCCTTTAATCATGTACTCGAAAAACTGCATGACTGCAACAACCGCACGGCGGTGGCTTGCTTAAGTACCACCATTGCTTTCGCCAGTAAGATAATGAAGAGTGCTAATGCTGGCTTACCTTTATACGACTTCCCGATGGGTTCAGCTATAAGCGGTATGCAACTGAGGTGAGTGAAAAAGCCTACAACAGGACTGCCATTTAGAAACTGCGGCGACCCGGTAAAGATGGACAGTTATTGCTGTGATGTCGACCAGCTGATTTTTCACTCCAAATGTATCCAAATGGCAGACGTAAACGGGTGTTCATTCTGTGGCAATCAGCTTCAACCTCAGTGGCCTGGTAAGTGCACATTTCGTATCCTTATTTTTGTCAGTTCCATCTACCTCAGCCGTTGTTCGCACTTCCCCGGCGATAATGGAGTGCAGGTCCAGCACACCGCCCACAACGAATGTTGACTTAGACCGACACGCTGACAATGTGCCAGTTGCATACTGGCCGAAGAAATCGCAAATCAACATTGCCTGGAGCGACTATTCTGTTGATATAATTGCAGAAAGTAAGTTCCTTCAAATATGAGCACACAGATTTCTTGCAGATATCACATGCGATGAACGACATGACGGTGAAGGCTTCATGTGATACACGATCTCAAGTGTCCGGGAGAACACCAATGACATATGGGAACCGAATGATACATGTGCTGGGAAAAAGCGGAATTAGTATGTACATTGATCCACAGTTATCAAATACATAGTTCAAGATTCCATTCCCGTTTTTTCGCCGCTAGTGACTTCACTCGTCCACCCATGTGTTTTAGCACGGAGTACAGTTTGGCATAACTCATAAGGTAGGACAAATGGACGGAGCATTTATAAGTTTCTAAGCATGTCGACGTATATCATATAATTCGCAAAATTTTCCTAGGACAAGGGAACAGCAGTTTGTCAATCAAGTTTCCAGCAATCCGTTCACGCCGAATGATCTTCTGAAAGTGTGACTGGAACTGCATTTCGCTTGATCCAGATATAGCGTGAAAGGGCTTCTTGGCAAAGGGCATGAATTTTCATATTTTGTGGATAGATCACGCTGTTCTCAGAATCCACGTAATTTTCGGAATGCTTGATCGTGCACTGCTCTTAATGAGCTATGTCATCCGAAGCTCCGTAGGCTCTTCATTCGATCGTGATTATTGTGATGGTCGGCTGAGGGCGGAAAAAGTAAATAATGTAATCGGCTTACTCGGGCATGTCTTCGGGTGTGGGATAATGAATTAGTTGTGTTTCGTCCGCTGCCAGAGCAGACCACCAGGAACGTTGTGTACAGTATGCTGTTCAAGAACGCCCAGCGTAGCAAAATTGCGAATGCCGTTCCGTCCAGTTGACTCGAACCATGATTAACGCTTATGCATGTAGTATGCCTTTACACTAGTAACTACTTCGTCCAGTTGACGTAAAGTATTATCAATGCCTAAGTATATAGTATGCTTACACAGTAGTTGCTGCTCCGTCCGGTTGACGTAAAGTATGATCAACTTCTAAGTATGCAGGGTGTATGCACACAAGTAGCTGCTCCATCCAGTTCACTCAAGCTAAGATAAACGCCTAATTATGCAGTACGCGTTCACACTAGTTACTGCTCTGTCTAATCCACCTAAACTATGTTCAACGTTCATAAGAAGAAATCTGGAGAATTAAGAATATACGTGTTTTTAGTCCGTTGGGCATGGGTTGTACTGTTCTGCTTCCGTTATGGCCGAAAATGAGGCAACACACTGGCAGCCATCAATGAATTCTGCAGCCGTCGAAAGCATAGACCAACTGTTATCGGAATCATAATCGTCCATGATACGAAGATAGAAGGGTTGTAGCTGAAGTGGTAGAAGTAGGAATCTATGTTTCTGTCGGATAAAACATGAATATCAAAGTTGGTCATTGTCTGTCAGATAAATGAGCATTGACTCGCGTACACGTGGCAAGCTATATTCAAGAATAGTCAATAAGCAATAAACAAGACAATATGCCCGTTTTTACTGATAGAGTGGGACGTGTTATCCAAGTTTATACTATACCGTAGGTAGAAACAACCAGGTGAAAACGAAAACCCTTTTATACTGGAAATACTATAAAGGAACCAAGATGAACATATAATTCGTGTGAATAATTAACCAACAACCATAGCAGCATAACTTTCATTAAGAAATACTGTGATATTTCGTGTACAATGCAATGTAAACGCAACGTGGACGAGGATTACAAATTCAATCATACCTACAAAATCACGCGGAACTAAACGTTCGTTCCGTATACGTTGTGTCCTACCACGGAAATTCGGACGAAAGCATTTCCAGGACGTAGAATTGATGAGGAAAGCCAACCTGATGCTTTTATTGACAAAAATATCGACACATTTTTCCCAACAAAAGTGTGAATATGGACAACTTTTAGGTGCTTTTGAGTTTTTTCGTTGCTACGCTTTTATTATACTCGGTAAGATATGTATATTTGTCCCGTAATATGCGTTTTAATATTTCATTAAAATTTTGACAAATCTCTTTTCGGGCTTAAATGGCCGTTTTCAACTCGCTTCGGCCTTGAAGCACCATACCGGCGAACTACACAATTGCCGTTAAAAACATCGTAATCCTGCCAGCTGGAAGTGTGCTTTAATGTCATTCTTTCAGCAGATCATCTTGTTTCCATTCCAGCGTACATCTTGATTTCATGGGAAAGTTGACAACAGTGGTACCAACGAGTGGTGAAGCATGGTAAATTGTCCAATGTCGAGGTAGGTTATAGTTGTTTCTCATGTTTGTAGTACTATTAAAAGCTTAGTACTCATGTTTTAACAACAGTCTGATTGTCGAAATTATAATCACGTTTTCCTGCTCAATTACGCCGAAATATAAATAAAAGCATGTGTTTCCACGTCTATGACGTCGATTTCGTTACATTTTACCTTCATATTTCCGAAATAACGTAGAATACGACTGTGCGTTATTTTTCCATTAATCCCTATGCCGCTGAACAGCCACACATTTCTTGCTTACGTCTTCGGAAGATTGAGACAAAAAATCTCCAGGTAACGGATTTGTTAGATTTTGGGTTCTGCAACATATCACAAATTTTCAACAGCTTCAACAGCTACGAATTATTTTTTAACTAAAAGATAACGGAGATATTCGTGGTCTACCGATTACACGCTGACTGGTATACATAAATGACTTGACGGACAATCTGGTCAGTCCATGTCACCTGTATGCAGATGACAAAAAGCTGATGTGGAATGTGCCGAACTCGGCCTCCTCCGAGAGGACATTCTGGAGATATGTGAATAGACATTAATGTGGGATTTACCACTGAAGGCTCTTGAAAGTCATATCCTTGCTAATGCTACTCAGTCGACCCCTAGGTATATAACGGATACACATGCACGGAGAGTCAGACTTGCAAAAAATAGCAAACGAGAGAATCAGGTATCCAGGTCACTAGCACGTTTGCTCCAACTGCCCAGTGTACTGCAGCCGCGACGAAAGCAAGGAGAGCACTATACCGGCTAAAATCCGCGACCGCCAACTCACGTCCAGTAGTATTCATTTCATTATACTCGACCATAGTTCGACCCCACCTGGAATATTGTGCCCGGGCTTGGTGACCGTCTCTAAAAAAGGATATAGCCCGCCACACGTATGGTATGGGATGTGAAGTGTCTAAGTTGCCAAGACCGACTAAGCTCGTGTAACGTATTCTCGCTCGAACACCAGCGGATAAGAGGCGACCCTACTTTAGTGTACATGATTATCCACCACACCGGCACAAGTCCCCTGGAATGTTTGCTTTTGATACGTAAGGACAGCGATTTAAGGGGACATGGGTTCATGATGAAGAAAACAAGATC
>LUCH01004735.1:2170-47139 GCA_013368495.1 Paragonimus heterotremus | reverse complement strand
GGACACCATCGTGACACTCATGGCATACTCCGGCAGGGCGTTCCTGGCTTTGTAGACACGTACAGAGAAGCTGTGCTCAATTTTGCCGTATTGATCGTTTAAGTTTGAGAAGCTAGTGTTAGCAGGAGTAGATAGATATTTGCAGCAATGGTTCGGAATTATGAAGGCAAATGTTAACTCATCTCTACGAGTACGGTATTTGAGAGAGGAGAGGTTATGTTCACGGAGCCGCCGGAAGTAGGGTTTCAGCTTTAGCTCACAAGAGGTCTGCGATAAGTTCTATAATAGATTTATCCTTCTGCAAGCCAGACTAGGACTCTTTGCTCCAAATGAGAGCGACTAAAACTGTTGCAATGCTTACTGAAATATGATCGTTTGAATTTACCAAACGGACACTACAAAGGAGCGAAAGTGATAACTGCTTTCTTGGCGTTCATCCCAGTGTTAGAATTTGTAGGGAAATGCACAGTCGTGCTAAGATCGTTTTCTCTGTCCGTAGTCTTGGGTGGTACTCCATTGAGGAATATGTGCAAGTTTGTACGTAAGTTTACATCTACTGGCACTAGATTCAATGTAATTCGTGTGGACCAATCAGAAAGGGTATTCGCATTGACTTGAAGTGCACCTGTCAACCTGGCTGCGACAACCCGCCAGATTTTTTACCGTCATCTGCAAACTGTATTAAATGAGGAAAAATGGAAAGCATTTGTGAACACTACGAAGCGCAGTAGTCCCAGAGTGAGACTCAAATGGAGCCTGGTTAAGCGACAATGGAAAACAGGAACTCAAACACGTGCAATAGGAGCGAGCTGAAAGTTAAGATTCGGACCAATGAAGAAGGCCACCTTTGACTCGATAGCAGTAAGATTTGTCGAGCAGAACAAAATTATTCATAAGATCAAATTTTCTGGTAAAGTCAGGAAACAGCATCAACATCTTCGACAAGATCAACACTGTTGACAGTACAGTTGGATTGCATGAACAAAGCCGATAAAGCTATGGTGCTCGTTGTATAGGAAACTTCTCGCTGGCAAGTAGCTGGGCAACGAGTCATAAACGAGTGTTTCGAGCATTTCTGCATGCCAGATAGAAGGGCCATCGGGCACCGAGCTCTGAACAATTGATTGTATGAACGGGAAACCTGACGAAACCGCCAACCGTGCAGCCCCTGTGTGCAAGGATTAAAAGACGAAATGCCATTGGATCCGAGAGTTGTCAGTTCAATTTTCCGGAACTTCGGTAGTGAAGTAATCACTATGGTGTCAACTGCGGTGATCCCATCAGAAGTGGCAGCATTGTAGGTTACAGAATTATTAGGCATGCTACTTACGAATATAGCAGAAGTCAACTAGAACCTCAGGAGCTCCGCCATTGGAACAGATAAGCCTTTGCGAGTAGGTTAACGAGACACACCAATTTTCGTTTTACGGATTGTTGAAGCAAATTTAAACTATTTTTTTGGTCATTGATGGAGCTGTATGTCCGGCGTCGCTGGACGTGAAGTCAATCTACCAGTATGACGAACTGATTTCGGGGTCGCGCATAGAGACAATCACCAATGTGGAGTCTCTGATGTTTCAGAGTGTTCCCACTCTAGACATTCTGTGTGAACAGTTTTCAGCGTCTGACAGCGTTTCCTGCGGTTTGCTTCGGCTAGTGGTGGGGGGAAGCAGTTGTCGTCAGCAGACGACGATGAGCCGAGCTGATCCCATGTAGTATCACCAGGGAATGTATGATTCAACGAATAGTTCCTTTGGGAAGGTTAGTTGCAGGGGAAAAACTCGACGTTCCAGCTAAAGCCGAAGATAACTATGAAGTGATCTCCCGGACCATACGGAACGTCTACAGTAAATTTATCTTTCGTCAGTTCCTCACTGGTGAAGACAAAGCCCAAAAAGGAAATGGCATAGCCCCCGCGCCGTCTTGTTTAACAGGTTATATTCTCTGTAAAACCAACAGTTCCAACCACGAATGAAGACAAAGCAGGCATTCCGTCCACGGAACCTTTGTAAGAACACGGTTGGAATGCAGTTTGTTGCAGGTTAAAACAGACCATTTTTAGATCTGTAAGTAGCCTAGAGTGGAGATACAGGTGAACGCGGGGAACAGTTTCTAATCACTATCGCAGCCGGTACATGGAGGGTTGTAAATTGCGTCACTCAACCGGCTGTCAGAATCAAGCCGTACACTCGAACAACAGACTGATTCTGGAATGGTAACGAGTGTCGGATGAAGCAAAACCTAATCTTGGAAGGAGGTGTAAATATAAAGTGGAATGTCCCCAACTCCACTCATAACTATGTCGTTCCAAACTAAAATCATGTCTACTGTATCTAGTTCAGCAGCATGACGATTTGGTGATCGATGATTCACTTATCCAGATGAAACATAAACCGTCAGTGGAACAAAACACATGAAGTTCGGTCAGCTTACTAATTAATCACTGAGCGTTGATGTAAGCATACGTGACGAATTTTACTTTGAATTTGCTGGGTTTAGGAGTAACGATGAATTTTGATTATAAGTTGGCTACGTCAGCGAGGTTATCTCTTACTCTTACTAAATTGGCTGGGATATGTTTTGAGAGAACCACTAGATAGGTCGTCCGTGCTAGGCAATCTCCCCTTATCCCCGCGTCTTTGGGGCGATCAGGACGAAAGGCAATATAATCTGGGATCTGATTGTACCTGTGGTGAAAACGTTCCAGTATGTATATTGTCATTTCTTGGGAAATGACTGTACGTTTTAGTAGCCTGGCAAAGATCAGTATGATATGTGGTTAGAGCGTGGGCTCCGCATTATGTTCTGTACAAGCACTGTTTATAACTTTATGGGAGATGTAAGAAACTTTCATAGATATATGTAATGTTCTGCGTTATTTCCACATCTCTGATAATCAAGTCTCAAGACCAATCAACAATGGTTGGACCTTTGGCGGCTACGTGTGGTTCGATCCAAAGTATATCACGGTAGATTGAGCCATCACCGAAGGGACGCTGTTTGAAAAGTGCTATGAGAACCTGCTTAATTTCCGATACACTTGCGACCACAAACCTTGTTAGGCACGGTTTGTTCACACTTACAGAGCCGAGTTTCCCCGCTAGACCAGTGATGGAGAAACGATAGCGAGGCTCCATTTATATTCGAACACAATGAGCAAGCCACAGTTCTCGGTCGGGCACGTAGCGTAGCTCAGGAGACATTATAGTATTCAGAAAGGTTTTACATTGTAACGAGATGGACCCGGGCTGCGTAATGCTTTGTGGGTAGGTGTTTTACTGTCTACAAAAAGCGACGGTAGATCAACACCAATCACTGTTAATGTATAAAGTCATTTTTGAAGTGGTTGTCCTGGATTTAGACAGGATTGCCACATCCTGAGTTGTTTGGTGCATCTGTAGCATCTACACGAGACACGCTGTTTGTGTATTCTGGACCAAAAACGGTGGCCGTTGGATTACTCCTAGCGCCTACCGGACTAGAGAGTGGTTTCCAGGAGCATCTACAGCTATCACAGTTAGCTTGGATACAGTCCAGTTTTGGCTGCACTCAGCATATGATACAAGGCCACAAGCATATCGAGGCAGTAAGTATGAAACCAAGTATAACAACGGAAGCATTACAGAGCACAGTTCCTCAGACGAACCAGTTTAGGACACAGATTGCTAGTAGACCGCTCAGTTATTGCCCACTGTGAGCAAATTACGGTGGTTGGAGCTAGCGGAGTAGGAAGCCGCTGTATCATATCCGACTGATATCATGTAAGTTACGTGCGTAGTTCGGTCCAAATTTGTCCAAACGCCTTGACTACTCGCGACAGGTGTGTCTTACCTCGTCACTTCCTGCTGGATTGTACATCTGACCAATCCGAACGCAAATGTGATCAGTCCAAGTTGATCTGTTTCTTTGCTAGCGGATGACAGTCGGGGTTGATGTGACATGCAAGTTTCGCTGGTTTTGATTATACCTCCCACTGTTCACGGGTTGTTCACAGATGCGAAAAAGTCTCCGATTTGTGACTAACCCGCTTCTGGGTGGTGCAAAACGAGGACTTTTATCAGAGACAATATTAGATTTAAGAAGACCGCTGCAAAGATGTTGAGCAAGAGCGTAAGCACAGAATTGATAAATGAATCAGTGTACTGTGAAAATAGCATGGTGCAAGAGTCTAGGTGTTCATGTCAAGCACTCACAAGCATGCTCAACACACAGCATAGAGACAAGTACTTGCCTAACAGGATGTCCAAACAGACAGGCACTCATCAAACGGACACTGCACAACACGCCCGCCATACAGTTTTCCATAATCCTTTCTACACTGACTGTCAATCATATTGAAAGTTAGTTGGCAGAGTGGAGAGGGCTGAGGAGATTCAGGGTTTGCACTGAAATGAATTCTTCTGATAGATTGTTTCAGTACGGAATCGCTCGAAATAGCATCGTCAAAACAGACGGTGACACTGAGTTCGAAGGCTAACTATTCCCTATTGCACTTGGGTGTTCAGTTCGGAGTACGACAGAGTAGCAAGGGTGTTTGGGGTCAGCTGACATCTTGTGGTCGAGAATGGTATTCTCTCCCATCCGTCGAATTTCTAGGGTAAGTAGATTCAAATCATGAAATCTGCTCTCGTAACTCAGATACCCGAGATCGTTCACTCGATCCATAACCCTGCACTGAACTTGTTCAAACAACGGAACATCCTCAGAGAGATAAGGTGAACAGAACGGAATGTTAATTTCCAGCAATTGGCGAACTAGGGTAGAGTAAACAGGAACAAAGTTTTCCGGGTTGAGACAGCCAAACCTACGGTTGATGAAGTTGGAGATGTTAGTAGTCTTGTGTGCTATCATTCTGCAGTTGACGGAGAGACTTAGATTTCGAGTGAGAGTAAACCGTAAACTTTTTTCTTGTTCGGATGCACAAAATTTTACAAATCGCCGCATTCAGAGGTACTTTGTTCAACCTACACTAGTTGCGAGACGTGTAGAGATCTGCTTGTAGACTAGATTCATCCGTGAATTCTCGAATAACTCTCCACAGCTTTGTGTCGTCTGCATACAACAGAACGTTTGTAGATAAAAACGACGGTACTTCGTTGACATATGGGATGAACAGCAGACGTTTTAAACTTGTTCCTTGCGGCACCTCACACTGAGCGCTTCAGGGTACCGTGTAAGAGTCATTAACACGGACAAAAAGATGAGCCCACTGAGGTGTGCTCCTGATCAACGCAACAGTTTCCACTTAATTCCGTATCACTGAAGTTTTGAAGACATCGTGCTGTGGTATACCCTACCAAAAGCTTTCAAGAAGCCTAGCAAGATCATGTCCAATTGATCCTCAAAGTCAACTGTGGCTGTGCCACAAACCGTGCTGTTGATAAGTGACTACTCTGTGTGTGAGGAGATGCTTTCTGATGGCGTCGTCAGCAAAGCGTTCCATCATCTTCGAATAGACAGTGAGAAGGGAAATGGGTCCGTAGTTGGAAGTCATGTTACCCGTGCCGCCCTTGCACAGCGACGTTACTTCACATTGCTTCCATACAGAAGACAGTTCGTCTTCATCGAAGGACTTTGGAAGCACGTCACCTATGACTGGAGCTAAGCTATCTGCACAATTTTTAAGCAGTCTTGGTGATATGTTGTCAAAACCGTGGGACTTGTTGGGGTTCAACAAGAACAGTGGAAAGAAGAAAGCCTACGTCTTTGAGGGCAGAGAACCTAATGGATATTATGGATATGTAATAGGCCTGCGAGGTAACTTCGTCAGCATTTTTAAAGAACACCTTTGCAAATTTATCAGCGTTGATTTACGCTGCTTCCTGGTTGTTGATAGTGAGGTCAGAGTCTGCAAGTGGACTGGGAATGTCTACTTTTACTGAACCGTTCTTAGAAAACTGCTTACAAAATCACCTAAAGTTTTGTCTTATCTGGTATACCTCAAAGGACTGTAATTCAAGTTATTTTACTACGAGCAACCTTATTTCACTGGTTTCTCATAAGCCTATATTGGTTGTGAGCTTCCGATATCTAGGTTAGCTTGAATTGCATCCTAGCACAACACTTGTCTCAAACAGGCTTTTTCGTATATCTACGGATACCTTGAAACTGCTTATTGCTTTTATTATTTCTAAGTGGAATGAATAATTTGGTCGCAGTGTCTACAGTGACCTCAATGTATTGTCAAATATTCCTACAGAGGCTGAAGATGGTAAGTTCTAGAAGGCTCTTACAACGTAGTCGTTCAGGCTTTTATAATTTCCTTTAAAGTAGTTGCGTATTGCTGGAGGATCAACAACCAGCTTAGAAAAGACACGAATAAACTTGAACAAAGTCGAAACATGGGGTCTGCAACCTACAGACATTTCAATGTTGAGGTTCTCCATCAAATCCGGCTGGTTGATGAAGATTAAGTCCACAGTAGATGATGCAAAGTCTTGGTGCCATCGAATGATGTCTAGTACAGTGTCGAATAACCTTACTTCAGTAGTTGTAGTGAGAAATGATACTGCTGAAGGGTTCCAACTCGAGTGCACGAGTTTTGAAATCAACTTCTAGGTGACTGAAAGCGCCTAGTATTAGAACGCTTACTGAGGTCAGGTCGGTGACCTTTTGTAAAGCGGCGGTAAGGGTACTGTCTCATACCCTGTCACCTGCAGTATATGTAAGGGCTACGGTAAGTGGCTTGTTTGAGCAAAGATGGTTGAGTACACACATGGACTCCGGTATTACACGAAGCAGTGGATTGTCCAGTTTCACGTGGTCTATAAGACTAGCCAAGTAGGGTGGTATCCCGCATCACCGCTTTACAATTCCATCCCTTCGGGAAACATTCATGTTCGTTAAGTTTAGTTCAGACTTCCTGATATCCGGCTGCAGCCATGTCCGTGTAAATGTCAGTGTCAAATTTCTTTTCCTCATGGAGCAACCTAATTTCGGAGAGGTTATTCGTCAAATTTGAAGAGTTGGTGCAAGTACAGCTCCAGTCAGAGTCAGGTAGTCAAAACTAAGAAGGCAATACGCTAACTTATCAAAGCAGTCAGCCTACTCGCTGCACGGACATATCTTTACAAAATGTGCTTAGGACCTCAACATGAGTATTGTATCCTCACCTACAGCCGCCTATGCAAGTTTGTCAGACTTGTGCTAGAAAATCTCCGATGATCATATACCAAAATTTTATCTGGATACATATCCTCCTTCAGCTATAAAGAACGCTATCAAAACCCGGCAGTGATTCACTCTGGTTATGAAAACTATAGCTGAATCTTACACCCCCTGTATAAATTGATACATTCTAACGTTTTTTCTACAACGTTTGTCGTTCGTTTATAACACAGTTCTGATGCTACCTTGGAAATAATGCCTTCGCTTTGCCAGCCTTGACAGTTCGAAAACAGATGCGCGCAAACTTCCTTATGGCAAAATATTGCTACATATGAAATAAGCTTCTGAACGAAGTTAAAATTGGTAGCAGCATTCAGTATTTTAAAAATGGTTTAGACGATTAGTTTACAGCATGAAACACAAAGTCTATCTTCAATTCTTGTGTACCCCTTGATGATCTTTTTGATTGTGGTCCGGGAAACATTTTGCCTTCGGTTACAAATAACATGTGAATCGTTTTCTATTACCAGACTACATCTCGAAAACAGTTTTTACTTAAAAAAAGCGCGTGTATATACTATGTAATGCATTCTATGCTGACTCCTTAAAAGATGTAATTCTATCGCATATACACAGCCTAATTCAACATTACATATCCGTCTGTTCCAGCACCATTCTGCCTAATTCGTCACTGTCAACCAGGTTTACCCGTTGATAAATACAGCTTTCTTTACAGATTAGCATAGAAATCATAGGAAATTTATGGATAAGGACATCATCAACAAAGCAGAAAGAAGCCATATGTTGCGCTATGCTAATTTTTCGCTTACTCTCTTCAGTGCAGGTTATATACGCCAGATAAATAAACGCAAACTTTGACGAAACATGCCAACAAAGACATCAGGTATTTCAACGGAACAGAAAGGAAACATATGTTGCAATATATCAACATTTCGTTTACTTTCATCAGTCGCAAACTTGAAACATGCCAGTTATATACATCATATAGATAAGAACAAACAAGGACTAAACACGCCTACAAGTACACCAAGTATTAGTTAATCACGACCATAGCAATGCGATAGGTTGCCTCAACCACTTTTGTGCATATAACGTCGGCTGATAAGATCGGATGAGTATCGCTTCGTAAGACGCCAGTAACTTCCGATTTCGATTACGCAACGATATCTTGAATGAGTTTAATGGATCGACTTGATGACCTGTTGTCATGAGGTGTTTAGCAGTTGACGATGTTGGATTTTGACTGGTCGGTTCACCAGGTTGAGGCTTGTACGTTACCAGTTGTTTCATCCACTTTGAAATGTGTTCACCGACTCGTTGTGGTAGTTGTCGATCTGTTCTGTTTAGGTAGACGTCACTGCAACTGCAAGGGAACTGGTACACAACATGGGAGACAGAACAGTTTGACAAACTACTTTCGCGATCGCGGAGAACTGGTCCTCCAGTGGTTTGAACTAAGCGCAACTGCGCAGCCGTATACGTTTGATCCAGAAAAGACTAGGTTATGCTTTACGTCGTTCGCCAGATGGTCACATTTGAATGGAAAGTATGGGAAAGCATCCTTATTTTGAGCCGTCAATACAGACTCAGTGCTCTTCTTCACCGCATTATGTGCATCGATGAGTTTGTCGAGGTATCCATGTGTTAGGGTTTGTCTCAAAAACTCCTGTTCCGTCTGCAGTTTGTCAGGCGTACGAATAAGCCTGGCTCTATGAAACAATGTCTTAACCAAACCCCGTTTGTGTGCAATAGGAGCAAAGCTGGAAAACTGAAGATACTGACCACCACATATCGTTTTGTGGTAAAATAAGCGCTGTAACTTGTCATCCGCACGTCTATTATGGGTAGTCTGTTGGGCCCAACACTAGCGAACATCTTAGAAATGATTGAGCGGAAAGTCTCAGATCGTTATTGAATAAAGGATAGGTTGATGATATTTTCATTTTTACCGATGTTGCACCATTTGATTTGTCTTTTTACATTCCTTATTAATATCCACCCCAACCTATCATTGTCTTACGAAGTTGAATCAAACAACAGTTTACCTTTTTTTGGGTGTACTCAGCGAAAGCATGTCATGACTTTTGAATTCCCGGGTACACAGTTCATTCGGTGTGCATGCCTCTCTGTTTTCCCCCAACTTACTGTGAATAATGAGTGAGAGTTGGAACTAGAACTTACAAAGATTTGTTGAATTTGTAAGAAGTCTACATGACGGAAAAAGCTGAGAAAACCTATGTAAATCTCACTCTGCGGTGAACGGTTTAGGGAGAAAAGATACACTAGAAGATCGTTTGAGTCTCATAGGTTCTACAACTGATAATTTATGAGTGAAAAAGCCAAAGGATGATGGCCGGGATAGAAACCCAACCACTGCCTATCAGCCATACAACGATCGAACTGTAACATACGGCAAAATACTGCTAGCTGGTATCGACCGTAAGAGGTCGAGCGTATCTGCATTCTACCATTCTGATGATCAGCCTATCTGAAGATCCGGTTTGGTGTCCCGAAAAAATGCGGTAGATGTGCGCTTGACTTCAATTATTTGCCGTGAAGCTACGAAAAACAAATTGGGCATACTCAAGCAGACATTAAAAAGTGTTCTACGCATGATAATCGGATAACTGCATGTTACAGTTTCGACCAGTTGCTTCTGAGTCAGTGTAATTATTGACGGATGTTGAGGGTGATACAGCACATTATGTACTAAAATCACATAGGTAAGTATTGTTGTTTGGAGGTTTGCCAGTCACCAGATGCTCAGACAGTATGCACAGCTGAACAAAAGGGTAGTCACCGTGAAGTTGTTCCGAAATGGACCGATTTTTCTTCTCGTTTATCAATAAGGTTTTAGTTCACATTCGGTGACAATGGAATAACCGAATGAAGGTTACGTGTAGAAGCAAATGAGAAATGCTAGATTGATGAATAATTGGCATACATCCTTGATCACGTGGACGATCGGCACTGGTAGTGGCAAGCAACAACAAATTTTTAAATTCAGACTGAGTTGGTCGATTATGTAACGGACTCAAATTCAGAGGTTTGTTCAGCAGAAATATGAGCTACGCATTCCTAGGACATAGTTTAACGCCGGTTGGACCAATGAGAACCAGTACTTGTATGGGGGTATGTAGCGTCACTCACAAAACTCCTTACAGAACAGATCAATAGAGGGAATAATGAGAAGAGGTTCAAACTAATTGGACCTGGTAGATGGTTAGATTTTTCAGAAGACGCCCCCTAGAAAATATTAGTGGGACGGAGCGGGTAGATGATCTACATCCAGTATTCTGTTTCTAATATGAATTATATGACAGTTTTATGAAAGCCTACAGGTTGTCGAATTTTCATCTTTAGTCAACAACTCCTAGTGTCCACCATTTACTCGGTCAACCATAGGGTAGCAAAATTTCGTCCAACAAAACAAGATCTTTACTGTCTATCTGGCAAGCTCCCACGCCATGCGTACGTTCGCGTTTATGAACTGAAATTTCAGTCTGCAACTCAGCGACGGTTTCCACTCGCGTGTCGTGTGCACTTCTGTCAGAATTGTGTATGATCGACGCCTTTTGTCATGAGTTTTTTGGTTGTCATTCCTCGTTGGTTGGTCCGATTTTCGTGAGCGATGCCTCATCCAGTCGCCTCTGTTGTCAACAGTCCGCTCGCTTTGAGCTATTAGACATATTTTAGCTCCGCGTTGAGTTGTTTTGCCGCGCACTGGAAGCATTGAGCCTCCGATTTGGTAATCCGTCACAATAGCGCTGGAATAAAGTTAACTGCGGCTAATGTTGTGGTGATATTGGAGGCATGCGTCCTTCGTATCAGTCTGTTTGCCTCGTTTCAGTCATGCCCAGACCACCTAAAGCTAGTGCGGACTGACGTCGGCTTGCCATCAACCTCAGGCACAATCTATTTCAGTTTGGGGACCGAGTGAACTGGGCGCTTCAGCTCTGTCCTAAGCTGTCGCGTCCCTCAACAACCGGATTCCCGGACAGCTACTATTCGACCGCCTTAGAAAGGGCTTGTTCGACTTATCCGGCCTTTCGGATGACAACAACCAAAGTTTATACCAACCTGAGTAGATCGTTCATCTCCCGACAGAGGTATCTGGTTCCAGAATGATAAATTCGTCCAAATCAATTTGTGAGCGTCTGCTGTCCGGCAAATTGAACTGGCAGGAGTGTGATCTAGCATAACCCGACATAAACAGAGTCAAACACGCATACACACAAAGAGAAGGAGAACGAACTAATCAGTCTAAGCCTCACAAGTCCGATGTGCCTTTGATGAAGTGAAAACAACTTTTCTAAACCGTCATCGGAGTCATTCACACTCAGTCTGTACAGCCCTGCTGAAATCAGATTGCGAACAAACACGTTACTTGCAAGAGGCGTGGTAGGTCCCTAATTCAGCCCAGTTCCATCGGTACACACGTGTATCCACACGTCATCCTAGGTCGTAATCACCTAACCAAAATCCATATAGTGGGAATGTTTGTGTCAACCCTGCGCATTTTGAACACATCGTTTTCCAGAACGAAGCAAGTTCTCAGAGCACAACGCACCTGGAGCCAGACAACACTTTCGAAGGAGATGTTCACTCCGATCTCAATAACACAAGATGCCTTCATCACGACACATATATATGGTTAAAATGGTCAAATAAGACATGATTGAAATAAGACGTTCTACATAACACTTGTTGACGGTAAGCGTAAAGACACAGCACGGCTAAAACTGAGACATGTCAATCGTCGCTTACCGTTGTAAAAGCAGGCTATAAAACGTCACGTCAGGGTCCTTATATGGTGCGGTAAACCTGAAAACACGCATGACGTGCCTCAGATTCTATAAGAAAACTGTTATTTTCCAGTTCATCTTTTAGTAATTTGTACATCTGTGTGGTTCATGAATGCAGCTTTTTGTTACCTATCGTTTGATGAAAAAATGTTCTTGATAGTACACTTGGTTAGGGAAATATCGTAGTTTTAGTTTGTCCATTTGCTCTCAACGATGCACGCCGGTTCCAAGCCCGAAGTTACCTTTCCCTAAATACTGCAACTTGTGCAGTTGTATGTCAGTAGCTAGGTGGTACCAAACGTGGGCGGTGGTGTCCAGAACACTGGGTCGATGGGGCCGAGCGACTTGGTCTGAAATGCGCGTACAACTCGTACCGGTTGTGATTACAGCGGCGTGTTGAGGCTGTTTGCTTGCCCGACTCGATTAGGACCATTGGTACGTTATATGTGCCACCCCGTTTGTTGTGGAAACCCACAGAAACCCATTGAGACACCTTCTTGATATAGAGCTAAACGAGAGTGATACTTAGACATTTTAAACTGAAAAAGATACACAGTCTCCAAAATTTATCCGACTTAGCTCACACTTTTTCGTGTGTACGTGTTAATACACGAATCACTATAATTGAAGTCTCGATTGATCCAGGCTTCAGTTATACCTCAAACTGCGGAGAGTGTAATGATATGCCCTATCATTCAGTTCACTGCATACGTTTAAAGTAGTAGTCCTATTTTTGCGAGCATCCTTACCACACACTTTGTTACTGATGTTGTGATCCAACAACGTCAATGGCACATGGGTTGTTTATTTAACAAAACAACGCATGGGTCATGTGTTTAAACAAAGCCTGAAACAAAACCGCTCATTTGCACGCGGTATTCGGCCCCAGACCGTCTCCGTTGCTACACACGCCAATGCTCAGTTCCTTTACGTAACAAGGACCACTTTGGGCGATGTCGCACTCCGATATTTCTTCCTGCATTTTTTCTGTGGCTTGTTCGATGTCAAACTGTACGCTCTGGTACTACAACTGAATAGCGATCGTGTGAGGAGTACATTGCGATCGCCCCCCCTCACTACACTACTTCTTTATATGCTAGCTTACTATATATATATATATATATATATATATATCGTGAAAATTCCAATTGAATCACTGAAGAAAAACCGTGACGAACAATTGTTTTCACTAAGTCATCATCGGATCAACACAGCTGTATATATTTAGCCGAATCAAAATAGTGTGTAAACAAGACAGACCAGTTTAGCAGAACGTTATACAGGATCATGTGGACCTCACTCAGTGAGCAAATCACCAGTGTTAATGATAGGTGGCATGGAGTTCCATTCACCATTACATTACAGAGTTATCGGTTGGAGTTTGGATGGGCATGTAGATTGACGGTGTGACCTCCGACCACGACAACTGCATTGCATGCACGAGTTTTTGAGTGAACACAAAAAGGGGTTGCATGACCGAACGGCGATCAATGCGGCAGTAGGCAACACCCGCTATCTGATCAATCCGGGACGGTTGGCCGGACTTTGTAGACTGCATGGAACGCCTGCGAGGGATCAAACCGGTGACCAGTATCTGTCATATGTGCGACGATTGCACTGTTGATGGATTTGATCGTACCTATCCCCAGCCACACTGGATGATGTTCTCTGATCCGTTTTGGCAAACGCCTTGTCGTGCGATCTGCATATTCTGCCACACCATAGCAGGAAAATGAGTATACAACCATGGATTGGTCGAGGACTGAGAGCTTGTCTTTCAGACTCAAAATTAGCAGTCAGGATGTGGTGAAAACAGCTGCGTAGTGTTGCCGCCGGAAGTGCGAGCCTAAGAGTCTGATAACGTCGACGATTGAGTACCTCTGTTGCAATATCACTCTCAACGAGGAGACGGATGAAAACAGTCTTCATTTCCACGGTGGTAGTTTGACTCCGTGGCTTAGATACAATCATGTTCCGGGTTATGAGACCATCCGAGTGGCCATTATATATACTTCTACCATTCGTGTGTTGACCTGAATCTGAAAAGTGTATTAGTTTGAAGTGTTTATTCGTGAGTTTTGTTAAAACCTGTTCCAAATCCTTACTCCTCTAATTTCCTATCATCTGGGCCTGCTCAGATAAATGCGTCTGTCAAGTGACGTGACGCTCCCACCGGCACGGACTCGACGCGATCCAAATGCTTGGGCAAGAGTCAGCGGATAACAAAACTGAACATGGAAGATGAGCACTGAATGCCCGAACTATCCGTCCGGAACTCATTCCTACAACTTCCTAACACTTACAAATATGAACATCCGTAAAGAATGTGGTCAGAAGTTAGCCGTTTCATCACGTAACGTTACTGAAAGTTGCTCACAAACCTGTTTAATATAATCGATCTTTCTACAATCTTCATTTTGAATGCCTTGTACTATTGATTATTCATTGTTATCTATTTACCGTTATATAGGTTCAAATGTGACATTTTGATCACATCTCATCCGGGCGCTTCCAGTACGATTTTGTGGGAGATTGTTAGGGCGCCCACCCTGTTACCTTCCCAAGCCGCCTCCGTCGTGAGAAGGGAAAAAAATCGATTGACTCAGTCCTAGTTAGCGGATCTGTTAGAATCAGTGGAGACTTTTTATAGCGCTACGCTCATTTGCGACCCTAACTTTTTGTCCCGGCAACTGTTCTCTTCGGTCTTGGGAATGTGTGGTCATTACGCGCCCTATGAATACTTTGTAGTTGTCGCCTTTGCCGCAGGACAATGCGGTTTCCTATGTACGCGACTTTTGGATTACCATGGGAGTCAAATCGCGAGACATTTGCGGCATTTTCGGGACCGAGATTTCCGTGTTAATTAGTACCGGAGCGAGAATCTGATTTGTATCAAGCGCACTGCTATATCGAGAATGAACCAGCGTATCGTTTAGGAGGGTTTACAACAGAGATAAATATCATTGACCTGGTAAATATCAAGCGATCCTATGTGTTTGATGAGAAGCCTGTCACTCAAACACAAAGTCGATTTGCAATAGTTTGTCACATGCCCCATGTAGGGTGTTTTTGGGAGTCAAAATTCCTTTCGATTGACCCTGTTGAACTCTGCCCTTTGACCCCGGATAACTAGACGCCTGTTATTGTTATTCCCACAACCCGCGTCTAATTTTACTGATTGCTCCATCCTGCTTGTCTTAATTATTGAACCACCTCACTCACTTGCCCACGCACCCATTGTTGTCTGCCCGTCTCCCACTACCCACCCTCTGTGAATACGGCCTTCCTATGGGCCGCCGTGAAACTGATGCTAACTAATCGGTCTGTCCGAAGACCGGCTATTTATACACACATTAGACCGATCCGATTGCATTTCGTCGGTTCGTGATTGCCTGTCGGTCGTTTGTGCTTGTACTTGTCGTGGCTTTTGGACCCTTGACGGCCTATTGCGGCCAACCATTGTATCTTATCCGACGAACGCAAATGAACTGAGGTTTGTTCCTTGTAATTGATTGTATTGTTTGTGCTAATAGTACCACGGTTTCCAGCGACTTAATTTGGTTCCGATATTTGGCGTCGTTGGTTATACGTGCGTCACTCAACGTTCGTCGGAAGAACGTACACCTCAGACGCCATTCACCCAGGCTTGGAGACCGTGACTGATTGATTACTCTGCGTATCACAGCCTTACCTTCAGTTGGCCTAAACCAGAGATACACGGTAATCGGCGTAATATCTAACAAAAAAGCCCTTATTGATGGAGATCGAGTACTTATTGCACGAAATGTACAAATGGTCTCTTATAATGTTGTAAACAGCACCGATAAGCGTACATCCAGAAAAAATAGCCAGTTCTAGCTAATGATATCCAGTACTCCTCACATGCTACCTACACTTAACCTGTAATGTGTTAAAAGTGTCTCGGCATCGGTGGCTGTTCTTCCTAAAATAACACATTTTCCTGTTAGTCGCAGTCCATTAGTGTGATCTGTTTCTGTCATGATATTTAAACAGGTCTAATTTACGCAAGACATTTTTCCAAGACAAAGTAGACTTCCGAAGAACCTCGATCTGGACAACATTCTTCAACAAGCTGTCCAACCCGATCTCAATAACACAGGAAGTTCTCTCCATCACTGCACTCATACATGGGTAACATACACGAATAAGACACGCTGACAAGATGTAACAGAACACGACCCGATGACAAGGCCAAAAAACTTAGACATGTCAATCGATGCTTACCGTTGTGGTAGCATGGCTATGGTAACGTGACGTCAGAGTACACAATGGCGCGGTAAATTTAAAATCACAGCACGGTATGTTTCAGAATCTATGGGAAAATGTTCCGTTTTCGACCACCCTCACTGAAGTTTGAAAATCATAAATGCAGTAGTTTATTATTTGTCGTTCGGTAGAAGAATTATTGTGACAGCACAATCCGTGTGGGAAAAGTCGCATTTTTAATTTGTCCGCTTGCATCCACCGGTGCTACATTGACGGAAAAACCCACAAAGTTGCAATCACAAGTAAGCAGTGAATCAAGAAACACGAATTGACATCGACCGATATCAGTCTGTTGGAAATACGGTGAATGGCACTTCGTACGATTTTGTCGCTTGCGGTCACATAAGTGTCAAAAGTGTGGCTGTTTGGGACACAAAGAAGGTCGTTGTTTTACATCTGGTTCAGTTCATCAGCGCAGAAAGAAGACATATGTTGCGATATGTTAACATTTCGTTTACTCTCATCAGTCGCAAACGTAAAACATGCAAGTTATATATGACGGACAATTAGAAATAGACAGGGTATAGACACGCATACAATCACACCACGAATTTTGTCATCACCACCACGACAACCCACTTTTGTGCACATAGCGCCGGCTGGTGAGCCCTAATCGGCATGGCTTAGCTAAAGGCCAGTAGCTTCGGGTTCTGATGACGTAACAATATTCTGAAAGAGTTAAGTGGGACCGCCTGGTGATCTGTTATCATGAGGTGTCTGGCAATCGATGATGCGGGGCTTCGAGTAACAGATTCACTGGTTTCCGGTTGTTGTGTCATGCGCTGTTTTAACCAGTTTGGGACGTGTTCGGCCACACGCTGCGATAGCCGTCGGTCTGTTCTGCTTATATAAACGTCACCGCAACTGCAAGTGAACTAATAGACAACGTGAGGGACAGAATGGTCAGACAGACTGCGTTCGCGATTGTGTAGAACTGGTCCTTCGCTGGTTTGAACCAAGCGTAATTGGGCAGCCGCATACGTACAGGATAGGGCACACTTCAGTTTGTACTTGATGTCGTTTGCAAGATGATCGCCTTTGAATTGCAAAAATAGAAATATATCTTTCTTCTGAGCTGTTTGCACTTGTCCATTGCAATTGGTCGCCTTGCTGTGAATATCTATGAACTTTTCAGGATATCCGTTTGCCAGCAGCGTTTTCCTCATCATTTCTTGTTCAGTCTGCAGCTTATTCGGAGTGCAAATACGGCTGGCCCTATGAAATAGAGTTTTGATCAAACCCCGCTTGTATGCTATCGGAGCAAAGCTGGAGAACTGGAGATATTGTCCACCCTATGTTGCTTTGCGATGGATCGATTGCTGTAATTTTCCATCCCCACACTTAATGATCAGTACATCTTTGAGTACACTTTTGCTCCGATAGCATACAGGCGGGGTTTGATCAAAACTCTATTTCATAGGGCCAGCCGTATTTGCACTCCGAATAAGCTGCAGACTGAACAAGAAATGATGAGGAAAACGCTGCTGGCAAACGGATATCCTGAAAAGTTCATAGATATTCACAGCAAGGCGACCAAAGGCAATGGACCAGTGCAAATAGCTCAAAAGAAGGACATATTTCTATTTTTGCAGTTCAAGGGCTATCATCTGACAAATGACATCAAGCACAAACTGAGGTGTGCCCTATCCTGTACGTATGCGGCTGCCCAATTACGCTTGGTTCAAACCATCAAAGGACTCGTTCTACACAATCGCGAACGCAGTCTGTCTGAACATTCTGTCCCTCACGTTGTCTATTAGTTCACTTGCAGTTGCGGTGACGTTTATATAGGCAGAACAGACCGACGGCTATCGCAGCGTGTGGCCGAACACGTCCCAAACTGGTTAAAACAGCGCATGACACAACAACCGGAAACCGGTGAATCTGGTACTCGAAGCCCCGCATCATCGATTGCCAGACACCTCATGATAACAGATCACCAGGCGGTCCCACTTAACTCTTTCAGAATATTGTTACGTCATCAGAACCCGAAGCTACTGGCCTTTAGCTAAGCCATGCCGATTAGGGCTCACCAGCCGGCGCTATGTGCACAAAAGTGGGTTGTCGTGGTGGTGATGACAAAATTCGTGGTGTGATTGTATGCGTGTCTATACCCTGTCTATTTCTAATTGTCCGTCATATATAACTTGCATGTTTTACGTTTGCGACTGATGAGAGTAAACGAAATGTTAACATATCGCAACATATGTCTTCTTTCTGCGCTGATGATGTTATTGAAGGGAACCCAGTGTTTCAAGAAACCAGTTCCAAAATCGCTTCAGAAGTCAGTCAAATATGTTATTTTCCATTTCTGATAATACCAATTAGTATTCACGCAAATTTCTGACTGTGTTGATCAATAATGTTCCGGTAACATTACAAATCGATGCTGCGTCGGATATAACCATAATTTCTCGTTCGACATGGCACAAAATTGGGGAACCCACTTACTAACCCTCAGGACGTATCGCACGTAATGCATGTGGCCACCCAATCACATTTATGGGAGAAATCAAACGTGAGTTCACATTTCACGATCTACATTGTACCGGTACATGTTATATTGCAGACTCAAATGATTTGAATCTATTAGGAATTGCTTAGATAGAACAATTACACTTGTGGGATGTTCCCATTAGCTCTTTCTGTGATGTGTCGTCTGCACGATTTCCTTCACTACCTGATTCTTCACAAAGTGCTGAGGTGTGCAATAACATCCTATTAGAATTACAGACTAAACATGCACAGATTTTCAACACTGATCTCGATTTATGCACTGCAGCGAAGGCAACTTTTTTCGTTACTCCGGATTGCAAACCGATTTTTCGGACCAAAAGACCGGTGCCGTACGCTGCGACCACTTAAGTTGACTCAGAATTAGACAGACGGGAGCAGTTGGGTGTTTTAACAAAAATCAACTACTCAGCGTGGGCAGCTCCAACAGATAGCGTCAAGAAGGCAAATGGTGCAGTTCGCATTTGCAGGTAGTTTTCTACTGGTTTGAATGATGTACTACAAACAGATCAGTACCTGTTATCTATACCTGAAGATTTGTTCACACAACTAAATGGCTGCAAAGTGTTCTCCAAAATTAACCTCTCTGATGCTTACCTTCAGGTCGAATTTGACAACTCAAGTAGGCAGTATGTCACCATCAACACATGTCGGGGGCTAGATCAGTACGACAGGTTGACATTTGGTGTGAAATGTGCCCCAGCTATTTTTCAACAGATTATGGATAACATGTTGAATGGGCTGGCACACGCTTCGGCCTACATGGTCGATATCATCATCGCAAACCCATCTACTGATGTTCATCGGATACATTTAGACGAAGTTTTCAGCCGAATAAGAACATAGAGCTTTAACCTTCGCATCGAAAAGTGCTCAGTTTCATGCATCGCACTGCCTATCTTGGATCAATCGTTGACGCAAATGGTCGTCATCTGGATTCATCGTAAATAGAGGCTACTGAACACCTACCGGCCCCGACAAATAAAGTCGCATTGCAGTCATTTCTAGGTCTCATCAACCACTACAATGATTTTCTACCAAATATGCATGTTTTACGAGCACCCTTAAATGGACTTTTGGGACACAATGCTAATATGGTATGGTCTGCGACTTGCCAACCAGCCTTTGAGCAAATCGATCGCGTGTTGTTGTCTGACCTTGCGTTATGATCTTAAATTGTCAATTGTTGTAGCCGCTGATGCTTCTGATTATGGAATTGAAACAGTTTTATTGCGTCGTTTTCTCTCTGGTGTTAAAAGACAGTCAGTCACGTTGCATGCACGTTGACCACAGCGGAAATAAACTACAGTCAAATTGGAAAAGAAGGATTAGCTATTATTTTCGCAGCTAAAAGTTTCATAAAATGCTGCATGGTCGAACATTTAAATTGTGCACCGATCAAAAACCACTGCTCTCTAGTTTGGCACTAAGAAGGGCATTCCAGTACACACAGCAAATCGTTTGCAACGGCGCGCAACAATTTTGATCGGGTATGACTTTATGATTCAGTATGTAAGAACAACCAGTTTTGGACATGCAGATGCGTTATCTAGACTCATCCCTGACAGACTTCGCGGTCAGGCGTCTAAAGATATGGTTATTTCCTCCGCGGAGGTCGATGTAGAAGTTCAATCTACCTTCACAGATTCCATTCGCCACCTTCCCGTCACCTTTCGTAAGAAACAGACAGACCCTTGTCTTCAACGCATTTTAATTTTTCCTGCAAAATAGTTGACCACATGTCATTACAAATTCATGGCTTAAGCCATTTTACCGCCGGAAGTATGCCCTAACACAAGTCGATGACTGCTTAATGTTTGGGGATAGAATAGTGGTATCGCACACGCTTCAAAACAGAGTTCTAAATCAGCTAAACCAAGACCACCCTGGAATCGGGCGAATGAAATCTGTCGCACGTTGTTACGTTTATTGGCCTAATATAAATCAAGATATTGAGCATCTAGTACGGCGGTGTAATAAGTGTGCCATAGCTGCTAAGGCTCCTGTCAAAGTAGACCCCCACTCATGGCCGATCTCTTCTGCTCCTGGCGCACGTATACATGTTGACCATGCAGGGCCCATTGATACTCAGTATTATCATATTATTGTTGACTCATTCCCCAAATAGCCGGAAATTTTTATGTTAAAGAATTGAACGACAGATTCTGCAATAGTGTCTCAACCACCATTTCTCGCAGTTTGGGGTTAATGAAACAATCGTTAGCGACAATGGGCCACAATTTACGTCAGGTGAATTCTCTATTTTTTTGCCGTTCATTGGGCGTGCAACACATGCGAAGCTCTCTTTATTACATTCAATGGGATGGACAAGCTGAACAGTTTGTTGACACGTTCGAAAGGAGTTTGATAAAATTACAAGGTGAAGGGCGCGTATCAGAAATCTTAGACACATTTCTGCGAACATATCGATCAACACCAAATCAAGCACTGCCTAACAACCAGTCACCAGCAGAAGCGTTCCTGGGACGGAAGATGCGGTGCTCCCGTCAGCCGTTTCGAACGAATCTAACCACAAGATGGAAAATCAATTTAATCGGCACTATGGGACTCGTATGGGCGTATTTCTCCCAGCAAGCTGATCCTTGAATCCCAGGAACCGTGAGAACGAGAATCGGTCACGTATTGCACGCAGTGGACAGTCAGACAGGCACAACCAGACGACATGTCAATCATATCAAATGCAGATACACGGCAGATGACAAATACGTGAGCAACGATTATGAACTGCCGCTAAGTATACTACTTGATACATTTTCTTTACCAAAACCAAAAACGCCTGTACCTGAACAGCTTAATGCACCGCCCCCGGACAGCAGTCCTGAACGAAAACATTCAAGGTGCACGCGCCCCCAACCCAGAGACTTCTGACAAATCCCTATAGGCGATCGTTTTTTTTTAACAAGAACAGTTGTATGGTTCTTCTAGGTTACGTTCTTGCATGTGCATGCACACACACACAACCGTTTATTCACCTGAAACTTCTCGTCTCAAAAATAACGCTTGCAAAGGTCACGTGCGCACTCTGGCTGGCTTGTCCAGACACGCTTTGTCCTTCTCTCATTGGCTTGTTATTGACTCATCGATCCGTTCGCTGTTCGGTGTTAAAAGTTATCCAGTTTTCATGCTGGCACAGCCAGGATACACAAGGTTCCTCGTGCATCACTTCAGTGTGTAGCGTAGACGTAAAACTCCAACTCCGTTAGAGCCATCCACTCACTGTGCGTACGTTAGCCTTGCGACCCCGTTCTCTCTTGAAACCCAGCTATCCCTAAATTGATATCGAGACACGCGAAAATGATATCCAGAAATCTTTACTTGGAACAGGTATAGTGTGTTGGTGCTACCCAACAGACTCGAACATTTAAAATCTGGAAATAGCTTCAAGGTATCCGCTGGTAGTCTTTAACCTACCGACACCGAACCACCCGGGTCATCTCTCGAAAACTGATAGCACTACAGTAAGTTCTGCTGTAATTATGTCTGACGCCTTAAATTTTAAGCTGTGTGCCATAATTTTAAGTTCACGTTCCCTCTTTTAAGCCTCTACGATTCGGTTTCGGTGAGGTTGCTTGATGAGATAATCAGATGAAACATGAACGATCTGGACTGCATATGACGCTTGTGTGATTGAAAATTGCTTCGGGAACCCCGGCAAACCAATTTACGTCTGATGCACCAGCCCACTTTGACCTCAAAAGCGCACGGTTGACCAAAGTAGAATCTGTTTGCCAACACTCACCTAACTTACGAATATGAGCTGAACTGACCGCACGGATAAGGACAATGCAGATTGGTGTCTGTTTTATACGCCATGACTCGTTAAAATATTGTAGATCAGTGTTCTGTAAAGTCAGTCCAATCTGCCGTCAGACTTGATGGGTTGCATGACAATTCTTACTCGAGATTATAACACAATAACGATGTCACTGAAATTTAACGAGTTTAACATGCACTACTGAGTTTAACGTGATCAACCGAATTGGTCATGAGCGTCATGACAACAGGTGTGAGGACAACCGTAGTTCGGCAACATTAATGCCAACCGCACCTAGAAGTCCGAGAATGAAATCAGGGGCGCAGCATAAGTGGTGTTTGTGCCGTGCAAGTAATCACTAGCATCAAGCTTAACATAATAGGCTTTCGAATCACTTTGGGTTTATGTGTCGATCATTTTGTTTGGGAATAACTTGTCGGATGCTAAATATGTCGGATTTGCAGTCAGTACCCCGGAGCCTTCTAAAGTGAACGGTGCGGGAGTCATCGCCTTGTTGAGGCCACTGCACGCAAAATATCACAAAATAATAGAACGTGCATTGCCAACTGTGCTCATGATAGGGGTGATTTGCGAGCGCTAGCCGAAACGGGTTGTGTACTAACCGCGAAACTACGCTGAAGCTGAGCAGATTTCTTAGATCACAAGAGATCAAGTTGTGAAAAAGCTAGGTTTCTGCCAGAATCGAACGAGCGGCAAGAATACTATGCCCAAACGAGCCATATGCTCCAAATTTTGGGCTACAGAGCAACACCGGAAGTTTCAGATTTAGACTCAATTACCCCTCCTTCCCATTGACGTAAATGTCGGCCGTTAACTAATCCAGGATGTTGTGACCTGTTTATTGTGCGCACGCGGTTAACGTGCATGTCTGCGCGGCTGACTCGTTCACGTGATTCACCAGTCCTGACACTCCAGCTTGCCCGTAACGTTGCTCTAGTCTGTCGGATATGATTGGTTCACGTGATCTTCCTGATTAAACATTTGATCTCTGGCCTGCTTACACTTGCGTGTTGACCTTGTGTGGTCTACCATCTTAAGTACAATCGCATCACTTCGCTGTTGCCTGCAGTTCTTACCGCACACTTGTCATGCTTATTACAACGCAATGTTCTCTGTTTAACTGTACCTGTCTCCTACATTCATTATGCAACAGTTGTGGAGTCTACACTTTACAATACACTGGCTACATTACTAACCGTTTGTTGGGATTACACGTGAATGACCTACCACAACAAGAAGTTGGAGTTCCACTTGCTCCCGCCCCCGATTTGGTACACGTTCAGAGAGCTATTACACAATTGCGGAACGGAAAGGCTGCAGGCGAAGATGGATTGTCAGGAAGAATTCTGAAGAATAGTGGACAAGTTTTGAAACTTGTCTTATTCCTGTAGGATCGGTCCATCTGGGGGCAGGAAGTAGTCTCTCAGGCGTTCACGGATGCGCTGAGCATACCTCTGTTCCAAGGCAATGATAGCAAGCAAAGTAATGAGAGCTGTCGCCTGATCTGCATTCGAAAGGTGTTAGTAAGAACCCTACTGAACCGACTCGATGCGGACAATTCGAAAGCCAATGTTCTCGAGGATCAGTGTGGACCCCAGGCGAGTCACAGTACGATCGACATGATGTTCACTGTTCAACAGATCCAGGAGAAATATCATGAACGCAACCGGTCGCCGGATGTCCTGTTCGTGGACTTCACCAAGGCATTTGATTCCGTGTGCCGTGAGGCGTTGTGGACGGTGCTTGGTAAGTTTGGATGTTCATGTTAGTTCGTTAATTTAATCAGGCCGCTGCAAGTGAGCCTGAAGAAGGTACGTGTTGTATATTGTGTGGATCGACCTCTAATGATTTTGACATTGTCACTGGTGTGGAATAGGGTTTTGAGTTGGCCTCAACCTTATTTAGTCTATATTTGACTACAATGCTAACAGTTGCTCATCAGAACTCGGAGGCGTATGTTGAGGTTAAATACTGTACGGATGACTGCTTGCTGAATATTTGACGTTTCGGACCCCCAAGTCAGCTACGTACTTCAACAATGCGCATGCTTTTATTGGCAGATGGTAGTGTGCTATTTGCACATAACGAAAATGAACTTCAACGACTGGTCGCCGCTTTTGCGGTTGTGACATCTAAATTTGGTTTGGATATTAACACAGGTAAGACGTTTCCTTTCTTTCAGCCTGTTTCGAGCGGATGTATTGTGCCTACACTTGGAATCTGCCTCGGTGGAGACAGTGTACTGTGGATAGGTGCATAGACTTCGGCTGGTCAGATAGCAATCTATAGACAGATCAGTCCACGGACTGCGAGTTGCGAGGTCGTGTGTTGAAGGCTGTTGTTTCATTCTGACGTTTTGAAAGACGTTTATGGAAGACTCACAATCCGAAGATGGAAACGCAGCTGTTTGTCTACCGCTCACTGGTGTTGTCTATACTACTGTACGATAATGAATCTTGAACACTGCGTCAACAAATTGTGCCCTATCTGAACCGCTTCCGTCTTCAGGTTCTAAGACGTATCTTAGGTATTCAGTAGTCAGGTATGGTCCGAAATGTGCGCTACCTGAACCGCTTCATTCCTCACTAAAACTTTACACAACTGACGGTGACTAGTAAAAACTGAATTGAGCATCTTGGATAGATGCACTCCATTTGAAAGGAGTATTTATCGAACCACTGCTGGCTACCGGCCTTCAATGAACTGCATACTCCGTGCTTCTCCTCATTGCCTTGTGGGTTAGTTCTCTTTTGAATCGAAGACTTCGAGTAGAGACTCTAAAACTGATCTCCCTCTTTGGTCTGTGTAAGGGAACAAAATTCTGTCCCATAATTATGAACTTGTGTGAATCGTTAATTCTGTATCATGCTTCTATGATAACTCTGGCCGTGATATTGGAGGCCGACATTGGTTGCACGTCACATCCTACCACAGCAAACCAACCAGTCTTATTTCGTCATCATCAAGACAGTAAGGTACATCCGTGGTCGTCGCTGATATATAACCGTCAAAATTAGCCTCATTTCCCCTCCTGTTGTTAAATAACGCTTTGTTTTGTGACTTACACTCTCGTTTTCGCACACGCACAGTGATAGTGCCTTACGGACACAGACCCCTTCTTGTTCCCCGGACATCACTTAAGCTTGCCACCTTCAAGGTTCGAACATTTATGGTTGGCGGCATCCGAAACCGATTAGCCTGTCACAATGACCAAAGCCGCATTCTGACATGGTGTTTCTGTCGCTGGTTCGACTCTGTCGGACTATTTATTAGTAAACCTTATCAAAATAACGTCGTTTCTATCAGATAACTCAAAGTTTCAGCAAACCGAAAAAGTTAATGACAGAACGACAGCAATACAGAAAAGCTTATCCAAGTTATTCCGCCAAATGGAACAAACACGTTGTCGATGCTCCCATGTTCGAGTGTATCAGACTTACGGGAACGGTCATGCCACGTTTATACAGTCTTCTCAAACTTCATAAAGACGGAGTGCCACTAAGACCGATTCTAGACGTGTACAATTCGTCGTATCAGGCCTTAACAAAATGGCCAGTAGAGATATCAGAACCGATCAAATCACGACTAACTCCTTTTAGCTTAAAGGACACCGTCGACTTTGTAGATTCAATCGATTCAGTGAATACCGGGAATGACAACATGTCCTTGGATGTGACATCTCTGTCACTAATGTGCCATTGCAAGAAACTATCGGCTACCTCTGCACCTATATTGACAGCAAGCAAATCGATATCGGAATTATAGGGGAAATTTGAAAGAAATATTGTCGTTTTGCATCTATAATGTTCAATTTAAATTTAATGGAAGTTATACAGGTAGAAAGATGGAGTAGCAATGGGTTCACTTCTAGGTCCGTTACCTGCAGATGTATGTATAATCAAACTAGAGACCACTAAACTCAATCACAACGTAAGTATAAACTTTACAAGCGCTATTTGGATGACATTTGTTGTCTTGTTCCAGACGATGATTATCCTCAGGTCATACTAGATGAGCCCAACAAAGCACACCTGAATATAAAGTCTACCGTCGAGTTAGAACATTAAAACAGACTCTCACTTCAAGATGTCGCGTTGTTTCGTTGATCAGAGGGAATAATTCAAAGGTCCATTTATAGGAAAGCGACGCAGAGAGTTCAGCATACACATTTTCACAGTTTTGTCCCGTTGAAGTACGAATGAAATTTAGTACGTTGTCTGTTGAACGGGGGGCAAAAGATTTGTAGACCGGATACTCTCCAGGAGGAAGTAAGATATATTCGAAAAAATCTCACTGAAAATGGATACCCTGAGAGATTCATAGACAAAAATCTGCATTCCGGTACGAAACTTGAACTCGTCCAGACAGCGGAGAAAAAGCCGGTTTTCATCTGTCTCTCATATAGAGGTGAGGTTAACCGTGAAATAATTAGCCGTAGATTTTCAAACGCGGTCGAGAGTGCCTACTCTGCAGCGAGACCTGTTGTGTCGTTCGACACCTGCCCGGTACTGGTGCCATGCTTTAAGAATAGTTTGCCCAAGTTCTCTTCGTCTTGCTGTATCTACTCTCTCACCTGTTATTGTCAAGCTGATTACGTTGGGAGGACCACAAGGCGGCTATCGGAGAGGATTCTTGAACATCTACCCAAATGGCTTCGCAACAGTTCGAGAAAGTCCGTTTTCAGTGCGATTGCCTCCCACTTACAGTGACCATCGAATAAACCTACAAAGTTCGTCAGTCCTGTTGCAGAGCTGTCAGAGTGCGATTGTTATCAACAGCCAGGACTATTGCCATTAGACTTCACAGCCTCTGCCTGTGTGCCTAAAAGCCATTCGTACAAACTTTCCACCTCCCCTGGCGAATCATTCCACATTCGCTTGGAACCCGAGGTAGGAACAGATCAGTTTGATCAGTGTTCGCTTATTCACAAAATGTCAGTCATTGTTGATACATGAGAACATTCCCAGAATTATGGTTGCTGACCCCGAAAAACGTAGGGCAGATGTGACACGGTTCTAACTCTTGCATATGTGACACTTCCTATACTCCCCGAGGCTTGTTAATGCACAGACGAGCCAAAGTTTGCCGACAAGGGACGATATGTTCAACCATTTAGGTGGTCTCTCTAATGCTTCATCAGAGAGTGGGGTAAAACAGTATGACGAACGGATTTGGATTAAGGTTGAGGGTATGCGTAGGTATACCAATCACGTCAATACCTGTATTCGGAAACGAGTTTCCTAGGGAATTTTAAACGGCTTTTTTGCATAACAATCTGGTTTGCCGTTTATAGCCATTGGCGGATTGTTGGTACAAAGCAGAACGATTTCAACATACGCCCAGAGCCTACTCCTAACGAATGCATTTCACTCAAGGCCGTCTTTCTCACTTTTATGGAAGCTAGTATTCTGAACTTTTATTTCGAGCCTGTCACACCTACAGTAAGTCAGAAGTGACAATCTGTCATGATTCGCTCACATACACCACGTCCGATATGCGTTCGCTACTTTCGACTCGAAGTCCAACTCAATTTACTCACGTTCGCATATCACAGAAATGACTGTCTCTTAGGCAATCAATTTACAGACAAAATAAGACAGCTTTGCAAGCATGTGGTCCCAACGATCACACCGGTGAAGTATTGGACAGCTGTTTCCACCGTATATCTCATCAGCACAATGAACACTAGGAATCAAGCCCACGACTTGTGAATGTGTTTCACACATGTGGTCCAGATACTTGGCCGCTTGGGTTGCGAGAATGTTTGAATTACTTTCACTAACTGTTGCATTTTTTGTTTACTTCAGTGTCACCTGGATTATCACAAAGTAGCCCTGGTGGTAGGATTAACAAATGTATTAGTCCTGAAGATAAGATAGTTAACTATTTTATGAGTTCGATGGGATATATCGAATAGAGTGTCTAGTATGAATATTTAATGATATTACCCACAAAATTGTCAGGCAATAAAATCCAACAATGTAATGTGGGACTCATATATAACGAGAACCGTGTAGTTAGTAATAGTCAACTTAGCAACACTTCGATGAACAATGTCAATTCCGAACAATGTGTAAACAGAAGGAATAGAGTTCAGTTCACAGGTAAGGTCGCGCACACAGTGTACTGAGATATATCTGGCGTTATCGTTTCGTTTGAGATGCTGCGTAGTATTGAGTAATCATTCGCCTTGGTGCGTCTCAGCACTGTGTAACAGTATAACTGTGTAGTTGTGGCGGTGTTCGTGGTCAAGAACCACACCAAATAATGAACAAGGTGGCTTGCTAATTTAGTGTAACGTGCTGGGCTTCTCCAATACTGGTCGCGAGCGGTCTTACAGGTGTTTTGGTTTGAAATCTGAACGCAGGGTTATCTTGTTCAAAATACTAAACCAAAATAATTGAGATTAGTGCATTCGCTTAGAAGCATGGTCTCATAATCACTGATGCATGAGAGCAGTGATGGAGTTAGTGTTACTGGCCATGCAGCGTGTAGGGTGGATATGACAAGATTCAAACCTTTGCTTATGCGACACTTGGCGTGTGAACTGCCCTGTATAGTTGGTTCCGATGGTTACCTGCATTTTTGAGGAAATCCCGGTTTTAGGCGTAACATGAGTCGAATCCGGCCGATGGAATAGTGAAAGTCGAGCTTGTCAGAAATTCGGATCATCGTTCAATGACTACACGCGCTTGGAGCGTTCACATTATATCCCGTAGCGAGAGATAGTTTAAACAACTCAGTCTGCCGAAACACTAACCGTGGCATATATTAACAGTTTCATTTTGAGCCCTGTCTGATAACTCACGAAATGTTAACACATATAACCATTCAGGAAACTATGGAATATGGAATTTGTCAAATGCCTGCTAATCCCCCAATTTCATCAGGAGAGAGGGCACAAGATGACCTATCCTAAAGTAAGGACGCAAATACAATCGTTAGTTAAAAACTAAGCATTTGTTTGCCTCTATAAAGAGAGTTTATTCATACCTGGAAATCATTGGGCATTGTTCACAAAAGCGATTCACTTCATGCACAAGTTTCTCACAGTGTGCCCGGTGCACTAGACTCATGGAGGTGATGACAGCTTGTTCAACAGAACTCATCAGGGGGTCTTTGACTGGGTCTGGATTAGAGGTGTGGTTAGTCCGGCGAACACGTTCGTAAGTTATCCTTAGCTGTTCTCTCGCATGATCTCTAATATTAGCCCACAGGCAATCCAGTGGATTTAACTCGGTCACATACGGTGTCAATCGGAGTACAGTCACATCGTGTTCCTTTAGAAGTGTGTCCAAGTCGGAATGACAAGGGGCATCATCGTAGACAGCAACATAGCGATCTGTGGGTCCATCGGCCTCCAAACGTTCCAACACATCCTGAACAAACAATCGACAGTGTTCTTGAGTGTACAGACCTTGTTTCACCGTGAATGTAACTAATCCGTCCACGGTCATTGCAGTCACTAAATGGATTGGTCGACCCCGTATTTTCAACAATTTCGTTCGCCTTGCTTTTCTCGATGTTCCACCGTCATTTCTGCTGCAATTCACGTTCAACGAATGCTCGTCAATCCATAGTACTCGTTTGCCATGCGCACGATGAAGTGCAAGGTCTTCCACGAGTTGTCTTCTTTTTTCTGGAAACTCCGGGCTTTGCTTCGTCAAATGGCACGGTTTTCTGATTGTATACAACTGGCCACGCAAATTGTGTCCGATACAGGATGTTGAGACCACTTTACCAAAATCATCATGCACTTTCTTCCGCAGGTTTTCTAGCAACAAACTGGGATCGATCGACAACCACCCTAACATGGTATTGACCTCAGCCTCGGTTAATTTCTTCGGGACATTTCCACCACGAGGTTTGGGAGTTTTACTTGGATTGTCTGCGGAAATCCACTTGTATGCAGTACCCCTGTTTACTCCATTTTCTGCAGCAGCCTCTTTCCAATCATCACCCCGCTCAAATGCTTCCACGACTTTGGCACGTGCCTCGTTGGTGTAACGATGAAAACTCCGTTTCTTCCTGTTCGATGGCGGTCGATGATTGTCAGGCTTGGGTTCGGGCTTTATGATGTCGGTGGAAGTTAGTCCGGACATGGCAGAATGAACAGTGCGCAGCGTTGTTTCAGTCTTGTTTGGATGGCTCAGTGGTCGTTCCTTTGTGCGCTGGTCGTATGCCGCATCGACCGCCCTACGTCACTTTCTACCCAAATGGACCGTCGCGACAGGTCTGTCTGCCTATCACTCTTCACGGCTTGTTCCTCAGACTGGGTCAACCAATCAGATTGCCGAACAACACTGACAAGTCCTGAATCAGCCATACGCTTTGTTGAAACTCATGTCCCATTTTATAGGCTGACACTGCACGCTTTCGCAAGTTAAGAGCGCGAGCTATCTGTTTGTTTTGAGTACCCACCCACCCGTCCCATCGCCTCATACGGAATCCGTCGGATAATTCAGAATGTTGTTTCCCAGGCAGGAAGCCTCAAGTGATTCATGCTATAATCCACCATCTCCACTGGTGAGCATTGAAACTGCGTTGGTTATAAGTGGTTCGCTAGACTTGTTGATTTGGAAGAAAGCATTGGTGAAAAATCTGGGCTCCGGCCGGATTGGACCTAGTGACCGCCTTACCGAGTCCACACTTGAAAGTTCTGCTCTACCGAACTGGCTTCACAACCCAACTGGTATGGCGCTTACAGCGTTTGGACACGCCCCTTTTGTCGTTTGTTCGGATAGATTCGGAGTCGAGATTGTTCACAAACCAGTCCCTTCTAAGTTAATGATTCTGCCGATCTACTTAGTACAAATCAACTCTCATCATGTCAGTTGCCGGCTATTAAATGCAAACCACATGTTACTGAGTCAGCATGACGGGCTCAACCGATTGCCCATTCGCCTCCCTGCCGGTCATTAACGTTTCTCATGGTTGACCTGAGTGACCCGTAAGTATTTGTGCACGATCACGTGGTTTCCCATCTTGCATTGTCAATCGTACGAGTGAATGCCTCATTCACAATTACACAGACTCACTTGTGTTGTTTGGTTGTGCCCAATAGACTGCAAGCATAGGAGGTGTCGGCGTTCACATGGACGTATTTAGGCGTAAACAGATTCACATTCGTTGTTACACTTAAATAACTTTTACCGTCGTAATGAATCCCACCAGTACTGTCTACGAATGACAGTACTATGATACACACATGAAACAGCGTGATTTGGCCAGGCGATCAACAACTAACATGTTGGCAACATCAGAACGCTGTCCGAGCACGAGCCTGTGCTTAAACGATCTGGCTTCACATGTCAATGAGCCACCAACAGTTACTCATAGACACGACCTTATGCGTTGTAGTACCACATGTTTATAATAGACACTGTTCTCCTTCGTTTGTTGCAAAGAATATAGGCATTCAATATTCGTATACGTCTGCATGGATTCACTAACAATTAACCGAAATGTAACTGCTTGCTGGGCCTTCCCAGAAAAATGCACTTATTCATTTCAAACAGCTGATTCTATCAATAACAGTAAGCAATCAGACACCTGAATAAGCGGTTGCGCAGCAAAGCATATAATCCCTTGTATGCAAAGTAGTACACACGCACATGAAACAGTAACCAGTGTAGATGGACACACTCTATAACTAGTGGACGGGTAAAAGTACGCTCGAGATGTTCACGCAGAAAATGCCGAATATTGTCGTGAACTTTAGAAAAAAAACTGTCTTGGATTGTGTGAGGATTGTAAATTATGACGGGACATTATATGCTATTGTTTTACATTGTACAAATACTGATTACATTACGATTTCATCGGCTAACGTGCTGCGTTATTACTACTGAGTAGGAACTAGCTCTGGGTTTGAGCTAAGTACATTTCCAATTACCATTACGTATTCCCAATTATCACAATTGACTTTGAGGTTATATTTCTTACGATAAATTTTTGCAGTATGGAAGATCTGAATGTCCACTCAAGTTCACAGAAAGTCGAAGATTACTTAGAACGCATTGAAATTTGGTGTATTACTCGTAATGATATGAGATAGAAGAAGAAAATGCCCAATCTCCTCACGGTCACTGACAAGGATGCATATGCACTGATTAAATATTTGGCGTTTCCCGATTCGCCTCTTTCACTTCCGTACGATTCTCTGAAACATCAGCTACTGAGGCATGTTCAGTCCGTCAACTTTGACGCTACGGAAAGAGCGAAATTTCATACTTTAACCAGATAAGAAACTCACGAGGCTCGTGCGTCTATTCTTCAAACTTCACAACTTCAAACCCAAAGCAGCAAGGTGTAATTTCGGTGGTCAACTTCAGAATTAGCTAAGAGATCGATTGATTGCAGGAATTAATTCTCCAAGTTTTCAACAAGGTTGTTACAACTGAAGGAGGCTTCTTTCCAATCGGCTGGAGCTGTCTGTGAACAATTTCGGGATGTAAAGGACGCGGTGAATGAAGGATTTAACGCCAACTGTGCTGAGAGGCAGGCAAACCAACAGCAACGGCAGTTCGAAAAGGTAAACTGTCAGAGAAATACGGGAATCAAACGACATCAGTTTAATTCGACTTCTGTCCAACATTGGGATAACTGTAAGTCATGTGGTCATAAGCATTCTCGACTTACGTGTCCGATTCGCAATTCCAAATGCTATGAATGTGGCGAGATAGGACACATTCAAGCCGTCTGTTGTTGTTCGAAAACGTGTTTTGTCCAAACTTCTTTAGATGAAGAAAGTGTTGTAGCTTATTTTCAATCCATTACTCTTACTCTGACTTCTACTAATTCTCGTGATTCTAAACATCACATAATACAATTTACTACTGTTAACGGTGGTCCCAAACATATTTTCATTGTTGACACTGGTAGTGTTGAATCTTTTATTTCAGTCGCTTGCGTGAAGCGGCTGGAACCTTCTGTTATTTTGAAACCTGTTAATATGTCTGTCAAGGGTATTACTGGACCTGTTTTATCTATTCTTGACGAATCTGAACTTCATTCACAGATGTTCAGTCCGTCTCTTATACACGTTCATTTTTTGTTATTAATTCTGACCCGTCTATCATCGGTCTCAAGTGCATGAAGATTTTGACGGTCTCTCTTTCGTTTTCTGTTGAATCTTCCGAGATTGAAAGTTCTGTTTCTGAGTCTGTTTCAGATTTGAATTCAGTAACTGAAAGAGTACCTGTCATCGAACCGGCGCAGACAAGAATTCCTGAACGTGTGAAGAAGAAATAACGTCATCAGTACTATCCGAACGTTCATTTGAACTGCGGCGAGTGTGCTAATTGTAAGTCATAACGGAACATTATATGCTATTGTTGTTTTACTGCATGAATAATTACACTGTACAGATACTGATTACATTACGATTTCACTGGCTAACATGCTGCGTTGTCACTACTGCGTAGAAACTAGCTCTGGGTTTGTGTTGAGTACATTTTCAATTACTATTACGTATTCCCAATTTCCACAGATTCCTACAAACATGTCGAAATATGCAACGGAATAACCGGTCCCCTAATAAAGGGGATTGATAACAGTTATATGTTATACAACGTTCAGGATGCTAGTTTCTCCTCTCTTGGACGCACTAGATTTCATACCCTTGTTGATATATTTTACTTTAAAAACTTGCACTTGTGAGAAGTGTTTTGACTGCATTTTAATATTACAATCTGTTGTGTTAGTCCTTAATTGGATACTCAACGAGGTAGAATGTGACACAAATGCAATGAGTTTTAAGGTCCTTGGGTATGTCACCGGCGACTCTGAATATTGACTGGCATAGTTTGAGCTGTAACTCTAGTTGACACACTTCATCAATCATACGGCCATACTAACACATTAGATAATTACGTCGCGTTTGTCATTCGAGCAGAGACATACTGATGAGATTGTCAGAGATCAATATTTATAGTGCGCTCAAACCAATTTATTAGTGCACTTTTTTCGTCTCTGGTGGGAAACAATGAAACCACAGCTGAGGGTCCAAAATCCTCTTTGTTGTGTTGAAATTTGAACCATATGTGTGAAATTTTCAAAGGTCACCACGAGCTCCAGCGACGTCAATGGATGCATAGACTGCTTGAGTTTGTTCAGGCCATCATTTTGTCATCAGCATCGACTAGTTCTCTGGACCAGTTAACTCGCCTTACCGACCCAGTTATCGAGCAGTTACTGGTTCACTTATCGAGTATCCAATAGGATACATCTGGTTTAAGACACGTCCAGGAGTAGGCGTTGATATTGGTACACAGATGGAATGGTTTTAATTGGAAACACAATAATGTCTGTCAACCTCGTTCTACTTCTGAAAGTCGAAGTTGCTAACGGTTGTGACTTAGGAATGGATTTTGTCGGTATGACAAAGCCAAGGCGTCAAGGTGTGAAATAGTACCACATCACAAACTTTCGCAGCTGCCTCGGGGAACTCTAACGCCGGGACGTAATGAAGACGTCAGTAGTTGGCATGTTTGTCGTCTATTCTTCGTATGCTGTGAGACATTTTGACATTGCTTCGTCACAAATACAAACTGTTGTAACTTGGTATACGGCCTACCAGCGCGTAAACAGAACAGAATAACGGTTAGTGGAACGGTAGATAACAGAACGACGTCCAACGGCTCTAAACAACAGACTACGAAATATGCAAGATTAATACGAATCTTCTCGGCCAACTCAACCACCCAATGCTAACGGATGAATAGAGAAAAGACAGGCCTCCGGACAAAGCCACTTTGTGTCACTCACTCCGTAGACAACACGGTCACAAACTAGACCACTTTCGAAGGGTTTGCGACCAATCAGAAAACAGGGACAGAAGTGGACCAGACAATGATTCACACAGTACAGTGATGTCCCAATCGAAGGACGTGCGTGTGGGCGGGGCACCAGAATTTGGCACAAAGGTTGAGAACGCATGTGACGGATGAAGTGGCACATGACCGTGCTGACTATGCAGGTCGTTACAATCACTAGTGAGTTAGGCCACTGCAAAGGCAAATAAAACGATATTTTCGGGGAATTGGGTTCTTCCTCGACGCTAACTCACTAGTCGATATCACCCAATCGCCAAAAAACGATAGATATCATTTGACGTCACCGAAACATCAATACGTCAATGATACCAGGTTCACATGTACGGCGCTCGTTGATTTTATGGTTGTGATGTGCGTTTCTATGGGCACTCGGATTTGTATACCGTTCGGATACCCTCTTTAGGCATCTACTTCTTGAATCACGTTCGGCTGGTAGTCGAGTTATGTCACCACAACCATCTTGACTGTTCAACAAGTATCACGACCATAGGCATTGGATCCCTGTTCACCGAGCTCAATCGACTGTTTGTTTAAACAAAGGCACACCATCACACGATTCCTGACCGGTCTGAGTGGGGGAATGTTACTGCTTATAGACGATTTATGTATGCGTTCGCTGACTTGAGTTTCTACGGCGTGTGTGGATCATATTATACAGCTCCATTGTCCAAGTGATCCGACTACCGTGGCTTACACTCAATAACGACAAGCGACTGACATATATCTTGGCGATAGCCAACCAACTCATGGCTAGGGACCAGTCTACATGAGTACAGCCAAACGGAGAAGGTAAAATACATGTTATTTCCCTGACGGAGTTTGATATCGGGATCGTTTGTTCAACTGCGATCTAATGAAAAGCTGCTTTCATAGACAAGCAGAGGTTTACAATTTGTTACAGACTGTTTGGAATGTGCGGGCTGATTCATAGTGGCCGAATCATGTTTTGTCATTCCCAAGCACCGTTCATAAACAATGTCGTTACATTAGAAGCCGTGTAGAAGATACTCTAAGTTACGTATGACACTTCACCGTTTCGCAAACTCTGACGCGAGCTGTCATTCCATTTTAATTCCATATGTTCCGTTCCAGCAAATTTATAACCACAATGAGGTACTGTATTCTTCAGAATGATGTAGCTAAGGTTTCCAAAGAAATTGCCCGATCTCAGCCATCCAACCTTCCGATCAATTCCGGGTACCGTTTATTCGACCGAAATTAATGTTTTCTCCATTAAACAACGGTATAGTCTAAGATGTCCAGATTGTCACATATTCTATTCACATATGACTTCACATATCTTGAAATTGTGCACGTTCAACGTATATCGTTTATTTTGAAGAGCAATATACACATCTTCGTTCAAAGGAAGAACAAACAGTGACAACAAAATTAAGCAACAGATATGTAAAAAGGTGAATGTGAAAACAGGCTGTCTGTCAAATGTGAGACGATGCGTAGTTGGCAACACTGAACAAATGACAAGTCCTCTCAGAAGAATTGCAAGCGTTAATAGTCCGATCGTCAAATGAAAAGTTATTTATGTCGTACATAACAAACGGGTTTTGGAATTTAAAAAAACCCTCGCAAAAGTAAAAAAGAAAAGGAAAATAAGACAAACGGTCAATCGCACAAAATCAAAAACTCTTCAGGGCACAGAAGTGTTATTACAGTCTAGGCTCACGCAGCAGGGGAGAAAGGTGTCTTTCATAGGGAGACATCTGTTAGAGAGGTGGCAATAGCTAACGCCAAGTTCCACGCATAAATGTGTCCTAGGTTGTTAGGGGACCTAGAACAGTCAATAGATATAAATCCGTGATTGCGTAGGAGGGCAGCCCCAGTCAAAGAATAGAGTTACTTGAGGAGGGAAAAATAATACCGCGAAAAGGGATGATCACAGATGAATTAGAAACAGAGTTCACATCGCGGCCCAAAGTATGGAGGGCCGATTGAATGGCGGCATTGTGAGAGTCGGTCCTATACTTCACAATCTTGTCTGTCCAGGCAAATTGGCCTTGGTAATCATCCACTATATTGAAGTAAAGCACTACAGCAGTGCCGTCACGAACCACAATCACATCGAGTTTGATAAATGAGCTCACCGTTGGTACTCGCAACTCCTCGAAAACTGTATAGCCCAACCTACGCAGTCGTTTCGCCAGGTCTTTGGCCACATGGTTGTGTCGAGCACAACGCAGGTCATGGGTGATCCAGCAAGATTGTAGAATATGAGAAAGGCTTTCCGGTTGATTACAATTGCCACGGTAGAGAACTGAGCGGTCAATTCGGCCACCTCGTGAATTTCGAACCTTAGTCAGCAACAGACTAAATATGAGCTGGATGGCACGAATAATGATCCTGGGGAAGATGGGGTCTGGGTTAAACAACCAACGATTAGAGAGCGAAGAGCGTGACACTACCTGAGGACCACTGCCGTCAAGCGAATAGTAGAGTTTATCCATCAACGCCGCATGAGCTTCCTCCTTGTCCGTCACCACTACACCCTGAACGTGTACTGGGATGTTCAGTTCCCTCAAGATAGGGCCAAACGATTTATCCCTGAGCCTATTCCGCAGAACTGGGCATTGACTGGAGAGAAGTCCCTCCACCCGAGATTTGCGCGAGATGGGAATAGTGGTAGACAAACTCGGAATGCCTAAACCGCCCAAACGAATTGGGGGTGTGGATGTAGCTGATTGGTGTACCTTTAGGAAGGCGGAGCCACTGCCAAACAAACTGGCAAATCGTACAGTCCATAGCTTTGAGCGTGTTACGGTGGACTCGTCTCAACACTAATGAGTGATTCATCCTCGGGATCAGATGTTGTCTCAGGAGTTCAAGACGTTGGTGTGGCTTCAAGGGCGTTTTGGTAGTTTCATTTAGTACCGTACGAATTTGCAGACAGTGATTAATGAATGCTTTACCCTTCCAGGTGAACGGGATATTTAGATAGGTCACCGTGTCGGAGGCGCTTAGTAAATGGATAATGTCCGTGCCGAAATGAATAGACTCATCAGAGATGACAGTTGCGTTATGGTTATGGTCGCCGCGGATGGCCGTGAGCTTAGTATTCTGTGTGGTGATCTTCATTCCGGATAGTTCCAGGACACTAGCGGCGGCTGTAAGCGTCTCAGAGAGATGCGTAGGATTCTCAGCTAGAAGGATCAGATCGTCGGCGTAGGCGAAACCGCTAACTAATGTGTCATCAGTTTTTAGTATCACGATACAGTTATGTATGCCCACTCAACCTAGAATGTCAGGCTTATTTGAAATGATATGACACCTTGAAGTTTTGATGCACCGTCTGTTAGCTGTCGTGACCTCATGAGGCAATGTGTACACCTTTCAAGTCGCGTATGATATTTCCAAGCCATTTTTGCTCTGCAAAGCGGACTGGTTATCATTGATTTAGAAGATTAACGATGTCAGTTTGTGTTAGAAGGCGCATCTCCTAACAAAACAGCCAGGACCATCACGCCCAACTCGGATGGTATGGTCGTGGATGCTGGTGTGGATCCGCTCAACCAATCAGATTGCAGGTGTGCACCGAACGCCTGTGCGCTATCTGGACTGTTTTCTCGCGTTGCTTTTAATGTCCCCTGTAATGTGATTTGCTCTGACACCCTGACTGCCCTGTATGACTCTTCCATTGGATTCGCTCTGTCTGTCGGCCATTTATAGTAGTCGTTTCATCCTATAAATTTAGAGCCTATATGACCTAATTTTGTCACGCTCTTCCAATAAACGGTGTTGCCTCGTCTCTTATCATTTCTCGGTTTTAGATCAAGCGACTGAGAGCGTAACCAAGTCGACGATACAATAATTCCCCTGGTGTCATAGCTTACCTATCATCTGATTATCACTGATGAGGCATCGGGGGCCTGTTTATTAAAGGCATTGATAGGTGATTTTCGATCAAACGACCTAGAAGATTTGTATGGAAAACCTTACTTCAGCGGTGTACAGTGCATGTACTGACAGTGAAACAGTCGGATTAGAACATGTACCAACTGGAATGAACGGATAAAGCATACAATATGTTACATTTAGTTCTTAAACGGACAATACTAATCATATGAAGCCATACATATAGGTATTAGCAAGATCTGACCAAAGAGGTTTGTGTCAACTAAGAATAAACTCTACAGTGCGGTTGCCTTCAAAACAAGAAAACTTCCTGATGGTTCTCACCTGCGTCACGCAGGTGGGATGGGCATGTTAGATTAAGACGCTGTGAATTGTCTCGGTATGCACTACCTGAGTGCGACTGCTATTAACACCATGGACCCAGTACCAGCAATGAGAACATCTTTAGAACACTCAAGTTTACCCTATAAGAAACTTTCCCAAAGCTATGAAGGCTGTGTAAAAACGAGTTCCTATGTTCTAATGCCATATCCCATGCACTACTAAAAAGTGTACCGAAGAAATATCAGGACCATTGTGTAAATCACGTAGTCGATCTCTGTGGGACGGCAGGTTTTCCGAAGCTTTCTTTCATTCAACGAAATTCGTAATGTTACTACATTATACAGCAAACTGTACGTATGGTATATGTAACCCCCTACGTTCATAGCTCACATATTGGCTCCAGGATTGTCACTTTGATGCCAAAGTCAACGGTGCATTTTTCATTGACACTGCACGACTAACGGCGTAACACAAGGTTTCACGCTGAAGCCACATTGTTCGTGAACAAGACTTGGGGAAGATTACTTAAAAAGATCTTAGAGTGTTCTCCAACCACGCATTAGTGGCCAAGAAACCAAACTCGAGGCTTGAGAGACTCATCAAAATGCTTGGTGGCTTTCCTCCTCCATCGTGTTTTTTCGGATGGAACGCCTTAGTTATCCCATCATATTATCGCGAAAGGCGTTGTTCTAACTGCAGATTTAAAGGTCGACTGCGGGCTTATCCAACAAACAGATCTCCTAACCGAGTCGGGTGAGCGAACAGTCTCAACCCACAGCCGCAGCACCCTTATATTAGTTGAGGAATGTTGGGGTTGATCTAGGATGCTATACACTAAAATCAAGTCCATTTTTATAAGCCAGCATAAGTACGTACTCACCGAGAGAATCCTTCAAGAGACAGATCAATAAAAGTAATACAGAAAAAAATTGAAATAACTACGACTGTTAGTTTGTTCGAATCTTCAGCAGATACTTCCCACAAAAAATACTGACGTATACAAAACTATCACACTGCTGGTTGAATGCCTGACTGGAACGGAGTGCTTGAAACATACGCTGATGAACAAAAAGGTTAACAAAGTCATCAGCGTGAAATGGCTCCAAATGAGCCGTTTTTCATTCTCGCATAACGATGCTGAGTTGCTCCCCATTCGGTGAAGAGCAGAGTGAATCGATGAAAGTCACACGCAGAATCAAATGAGAAGGGATATCTCAACGAACACGAATTTCTTTACTGTGATGAAGTTGGTGAATGCCTCATTTGTTGGGTTGATTAAACTATCGGATACATTCATAGGTCTGTTCACAAAGGAGGTCAAAGTATTATGTGTTCCTGGGAGGGGGTGTAAAATCGCTTAGGATAGCAACACCCTCAGTATGGGTTAAGAGCACGGCTGGTTCACAAATATCTTCATAGAACAGAACAGCAGGGAAACCAACGTCAGATAAACTGAGATTAACTGTAACCGGTGACTGGTTCCCCTCTACGGTAGATACATCACAGAAAATATTGCTGAAACAAAGTGGGCAGAATGTGTGTATGGAGTAGTTGGTTTCTATCGCGTATTGTTTAGCCGCTTTATTATAGGCCATTGGTAAATATATCTTGACATTTAGATGACCACTTCCAATATTCGTTATCATCTGTCCGCAAACGTGCTGTGATCTCACAGACCCACACGTCACGGCACCAGTTGTTGTGACCGCAAAAGACGCTTGGCCTGAGAATTCGTTTATTGCACAAACTTCTGTATAGTTCATGTCAGAAACCAAACCACAAACGCGTACACTCATTTGCACGTCAGACATGCATTCATATACATTGGGTGGTAGTACGTTGTCATTCCCCTTGGTGAAACTTCCGCCATAGGGCGTATACACTATTCCGGTAGTCTATTCTTGTCCATCGTCTTCCTGGCGTTCGGAGCTTGCTCTTTTGTTCCTGAATGCTGCCTGTGGGTAATATACTATTCACAATGAAACTGCCTGTCATACAACACTCCTTCCCCTTCTGAGGTTCATTGATTCCTCTGCATGAAAAACCAAGCATGTGGCGACTGCTGTATAAGCAGATTTTATTCACATATAGACGTAGCTCAGTATTGTTCACAAAAGTGATCCAAATCATTCACAGGTTATTTTAACAATATTCTGGTCTTACTAGAGTCATAGGGGTGATGATGGCTTGTTTAACGGAAAACATCAATGGGTCCCCGTTCAGATCTAGACCGGAAACAGGACTGAGTCGGTGCACTCGCTCATGGGCTAGCCTTAACGGATCTCTCGCATAGTCTGTGACATTAGCCCAGAAGCAATTCAATGGACTCAGCTCAATCACATAGGGCATCAACAGGAACACTTCCACATTGTGTGAAGAGCATCCAAATCGGAATCACAAGAGGCATCATAGCAGCGTAGCGATCTGTGGATCCAGAGGCTTCCAAACGTTTCAACACATCCTGTTTTTGAGTGTACAGACTTTGTTTCACCTGGAATGTAACTAATCCGTCCACGGTCATTGCAGCTACTAAATGAAGTGATCGACCCTGCATTTTCAAAAAACTCGCTTGCTTAGGCGATCTTGAAGTTCCATTCTCGACTCTACTACAGTTCATGCTCAACGAACATTTGTCTTGTCCACGGCCAAATACAGTGGATTTCGCAAGCTTTCTTCTCCTCTCTGGAACATTCCGGCATTATTTCACCATATGACACGGTTTTACCTTATACAACTGGCCACGTAAATAATGTTCGATGGTGGATATTGAAACCGATTTGCCAAACTCATTGACTATTTGAAACACTGAGCTCTCTTTAACCACTTCATCAGGGCAGAAGGAATACACATTGTCATATGCTAACATTTCATTTACTCTCATCGTTCACAAACTTAAAACATGCCAGTTATATACATCATACAAATAAAGACAAACAGGGACTAGACACGCCTACAAACACACCAATTATTGTGTAATCACGACCATGGCAATCCGATAGGTTGTCTCAACCACTTTTGTGCACATAACGTTAGCTGGCAAGTTCGGATGAGCATCGATTCGCAGAAAACCAACAACTTTGGGTTTCCATTGCGCAACAATATATTGAATGAGTTTAATGAGGCAACTTGGGGATCTGTTATCATGAGTTGTCCAACAGTCAATGCGGTCGGATTTTCAGTCGTCAGTGCACCAAGTTGAGGCTGGTGCATCATCCATTATTTTAACCACTTCGGGATGTTTCGATATTTTGAATATGCCCTGTTTAGTCCTGAGGAGAAACGCGTAGCAAACAAGCTCGTTTTCGGTGTTTCAAACGAGCTTGTTTGTTACGTGTTTCTTCTCGAGACTTCAGCATGTATTCGGCGACTCGCTGTGATAGTTGTCTATCTGATCTGCCTATGTGAACGTGACTGCAGCTGCAAGTGAACTGGTACACGGCATGGGAGACAGGACAGTTTGACAAACTACTTTCACGATTGCGGAGAACTGGCCTCCAGTGATTTGAACTAAGCGCAACTGCGCAGCCAAATACGTTCGAGTCAAAACAAAAGGTTGTAGTTTTTGCTTTATGTCTTTGGCTACATGGCTGAATTTGAATAAGAAAACATTCTTCCTTTGGGCCGTAGTTATGGTCTCAGTGCTATTCTTCATTGTACTGTGTGCTTCGATGAAGTTTTCGGGGTATCCATCTGTTAGTAAAGTTTGTCTCATCAATCACTGTTCTATCTGCAGCAAACCAGGCGTGCGAATACGCCTGACTCTATGAAACAAGGTTTTAACCAAACCCCGTTTGTATGCGATAGGAGCAAAGCTGGAAAACTGAAGACACTGACCACCCCATGTCGCTTTACCATTAACGGAGCGTTGTAACGTGTCATCTATACGTCAAGTAATGAGTACATCCAAATAAGGTAAACCACTGTTTGATTCAAATTCGTGAGATAAAGATAGGCTAGGGTGAAAGTTGAAAAACAAATCAAAATGGGCAATATCAGTAAAAATTGAAATATCATCAACGCATCGTTTGTACAGTAACGATTCAGCTAGATAATCGGGGATTTGCTGCTCAATCATTTCTAAGACGGTATCCGTTAGTGTTGACCTAACGGACTACCCACGACAACATCATCTATTTGTTGGTAAGCCAGTCCCTCAAAATAGAAACTAATGCGTTCCGTACACAAACTGAGATCTTTGAAGTATTCAAGTGGAACACCTATACCACATTTATGACTCGATGTGAAGTCACATAAACAATCAACTGTCTCATGAAAAGAAACATTTGTGCTGCGCCCACGCGTTCCAACAGACACCTCAATCCCATTCCTGTCGTAATCGGTTTGGCGGCATGTAAATTCTGTTTGGGCATCTCACGTCAAAACATTTTGTTCGGACTACGCCAATCAATCAGGTTGTGACAATCAGTTGACTCAGGTGTGCGATCTGATTGAACTACTAGTCTGCTGAGTTTCGTATGCTAGCATTGCGGTGGCCAGTGTCCCACATATTGTCGTGGCAATTTGCCCGTGACAGGCCAAGGTTACCATGGCCGTGCACTGCGCTCACGTTGCCTCACGATCTGGGGGACCGGATCGAACATGACAAACGCTAAGCATCGGCGCTCCTGCGCCATAAGGGCGACACACAGACCGATCCCCTCTCTCGTGCGCTCTACAGCCAAACTGTTCGTCTGATTCAGCGGCGTGGTACAACCAACCGATTGAGTACTGTGCCAGCGAAACAGCCGAGTTGCACGAGTCGCGTTGTTGGTTAAGCCTGTAGCAGCACACCTTTGTGTGGTCAGGGTCATATGCCTCGACCGACTAACTGTGGCGTTTGACCTGAACGTTATGCCCACACAGCCACCGCTGAGCGTCCCTCACGCGTATGAACCCGCACTGACCTCGAACGACTCACAGTTTGTCAACACCACTGTAGTCAACGTCGGCGTAGAATTCCTTGACATGGGGGGGAACAAACCATGTTATTGTAGACTACGTGGTCAATGTCACCTGCACACATGCATACGCACAGGTGCACACACACAGACACAGCAAGACACACAGACAACCTAATCTCGGACATTAGCCTACGACACGTGATTCAACCCAGTATCCTCACCGGAGCTGACAAGACGACGAGACTGTACACACATGTGAACACAACTCGTCTGAGCCTCTCGCGCGCCGGTGAACAAACCACAGCTACAGTGCTCCGTGGACTACACAGAGTTTCCATCCTGTAGATCCTTACGTTGACATCTATAGGATTCCACCCAATATTCCATTAACATACTCCCGGATTACATCTGTGTATTTTGTCCGAACTCTTGCTGTAAGTGCAACTGTTATATTTGTCTGTTATTTGCATTAGGCTTTGGTTACACATCCTTATGATATTATTTAGACGTT